>MNCI01002682.1:351-231888 GCA_015680685.1 Gnetum montanum | reverse complement strand
CCCCCCCCCCCCCCCCGCTGTCAGGCCCCTTAGATCCTACACCTCTGGCACCATCTGAGGTTGGCCCCTCCATGTGCATCCCCTGACCATCCTTGTTTCTCGTGCCCGTTGCCAAGCTCCTCACGCCCTCTGCCAACCTCCTGCACAGCACTCCCTCTTCCCATTTCAAAAATAGTCTAATTGCAATTCTTCATACTTATCTGACAGTTGCTAATGTTACAAAATGGATTCGACCCACAAGAGTAAAGAATATATTTTATGTAGTATATTGACCTGGAAGACACTTTACTTTTGCAATACATGCAATGCACTGTCGCATAGTTTTCATCTGTAAAAGATTATATATTTTAAGTCTGCAGTATCTGGAAGTCTGTTTTAATTAATCTAGAATGTCACTTCTGATTTTTATCCCATCAAAGAGAATTCATCTGAGGATTTTTTTTTTATAAAAAAATTAGTGTCATACTTCCATACAAAGTTAGTCACATATTTCCTGTTCATACAACAGGATGATTTCTTACCAAGAACTGCCACTCCTCTGGAAGATATTTTTGGATCTGTTTTCTGGTATGGCAATCTTAACTTCTTTGCAAATCATATATTTAATTAAAAAATAGTTACTTTGATGTAAGTTTTTGGATGGCATATTGTTTATATACACCCATGCTTTTTGCTATGGCACAAGTTTGTTTATGTCATGAAGACTGTTTGGTGACTTGTTGATGCTGTCACAATGAGTTTAAGCATGTATTATGTCATGGCACAGCTTGCCTTGTTTACTGTGCTTCAGATGCATGAGAGACACGTGCATATCAGAAGAAAGAATGCTCAAGGATCCAAAGAGGTTGTATGCTCCAGGCCGTTTATACCATATTGTGGATAGAAAATCTTGGAGGTAGGGATTTTGATCTTTTTTTTCTAACTTCTCCTAGCATGAATTCATAAGTGGTTATGGTTAGCTGCAATTCTGACAAATGCTCCTCAATTTTGTTAAACTGTCAAAGGAGCAGCTAAAAGATCGTACGGTTCCTTTAAGGGGATCCTGTTCAGGACAAGAAATTCATAGATAAAACCAGCATCATGCTTTTCCTGAAGCACTTATGACTATAAACCGAATGATATGCTGTTATACAAATTTGATTTCTATTTACCAACTTTTAAATTCTATACTGTGTTGTCCATTACCTAAACAATCAGTTTTTAGCTGTTCAATGTCATTAAGCTACCAATGTTGGTTTTAGGTCATTATATATAAGAAGTGTTCAAAGTGCATGAATATTGGACACATTAAATTACAAGACCTTGTCAATGGTTGCTCATTTGAATTAAAATGAAATGTAATCCATCAGATAATAGTCTAATTTTTTTTAAATGAGTATTTGAGTGGACCTTGAATATATTGAGCAACTGGTTAAATTAGAAATATTAAATCTTGACCAATAATCAAAGTATCAGAAAATGGTTTGGGTAACTATGGCTTTCAGCAACATGCATTCATTTGGCCCTTTATGAACATGGAAATTATGAACACCACTTGGCTCATTCATAGAGGCTTGTGACTGTTCACTGGTTTCCACTCTGTATATCTCCAGGTTATTGCTGTTGATTTGGAGAATTTTTAACTACTATGCCCTACGTGCAACGACTAACTATCAACAGCTTGTCCCCTACATCTTTCATATAAGTAGGATAGCCACTCTTGACTGAAGAAGATGCTTCTAGAACAAAGAAAAATTTACAAATGATGCCTGTTTGTGGAAAATTTCTACCTTTCCTTGTACAATTTTTTTCATGAATTTATAACATTGAAATCCGTTTCAAACTTAAAAGTCAAAGAATACCTTTCAATCAAATGTTGCTGCACATGCAACCTTAAGGCTATCCTTTGTTATGAAATGTGCTGAGCAGCCCTAGAATATGAAATGTGTCAAGCATTTCCGGGTGTGATGATTGACTATTCTCTTTCATGTAGCACTGATTTTTTTTTTTTTTTTTTTTTTGTTTGTTAACAAAAGTTCACCATTCAAGTGTTCATACAACCATGGTTGTCACAATCCATTGAATTTTCAAAAAATAAATAAATAAATAAATAAAGGTTTTTAAGATAGCCAACCCCATTTTGTTGGGACAAGATGATTATGATGATGATTATTTTCCAGCTTATGTAATTAATCAAGACACCTTTTGGTGCACATCCTGTGCCATAACATTTAAACTCTTGAGTTTTGAATTTGGACATATGTGCAATCTTCCATGCTTTCTTCTCAGAATATGTTTTAACTGAAAAGTGATGATGCATTTCACATAGGGCAGTGTAGAAACGATTCATTGTTTCATTGGCTTCACTTTTTTTGAATTATTTCTTTGAGTAACGAAAATGAAACTGATTGTTTTAAATTATGTCATGGACCCTGTGGATCTATTGGATCAATTCAGTTTCAACAATCTCTCATTTTTTTCAGTCTTCAATAATATTCTTCTTGGTTGGGATGGTTTCATGCTTGGAGATGCCCTTGCATATTTGGGATAATAAAGGTAAGTAATTGGTGATAATGGTGTAATGTTCTCTGCTTCAGATATAGGGTCCGCTAGAGGTGGCTCTTGCATTAATTGGATAATATATGTGGGAAAGTGGTGATGACTGAAAGTGGAATAATATCTTATGATTTCTTTGCTGATGGGAAATATACAATGGAAGAAGATAAGGCTATTACGCTGTTATCTTTGGATGTATTTATACACACTGTACATATGAATAACTACTGCAAAGTTCGGCTTTGTGAATGGACAACCAGCAAAAGTATTGCAGAGTGATATGGTATATATGGTAGAGATAAATACCGTCACTTATTGTTTCAGAGTGTTCTTTGCATTTCTAAACTTGATATTAGTTGTTTTTTTCTTTAATGCTAGATTATGTGTGTATTTGCTGCTGCAATGACTTGAAAATCTAAACTGTAGTATGGAAGGCCATAGGACTAAACACTTACGCTATCATGTTACTGACAAGTTTTGGTCTTAGCTTCTGCTAGTTATAGTTTCTATTTTCCTTAGTAACAAGACCAGTTAGATTACTTTTATGCACACTCTGAATCATGCATAAGCAAATCAGATGCTTTTTCTGGATACGAAATTTCCCAGCATGGGCTACCCTGGAATTTTTTCCTGCAGAAACTGATGTTTAAAATTCAGATTGGCATTTATTCTTTTTTCTGAATGTAGCAGTTATGTAAATGATACAAATTAAGATATCTTTTGTCAGACTTAAAATTGTAATAGTGTTAAGAATCATCATGCATTTTTGAAAGAGAGCTGTATCTGCATTTATGAATCAATACAAGGATAAATCACTGCATTTTTGCATTCTTAATGCAGTTGTAAATAAATTAGTGTGTTGTTTTTGATATTTTGGTCAAGACAAGGTAAAGCCATCTGTATACTTAAGTTTTTGTTTTATTTCGCTTGTCAATGTTGTAGATGTGGAAGGTATCCTCCCGTGGTTAAAACTGCTGTTCCGGTTGATCAGAGGTTTGAACATATTATTCTATCTTGCAATGCTACAAAGGATCATGGAATTATTTGGATTGAAAAGGAGGCACGGAAGGCATTGGATGTAAGTTGAATAATCACTACCAGCATTAATGTTGCATGCATCTTTACTGCATAATAAATTATACTTTTCAGTTATTTCTGCATTGCTTTATTATTCAGATGTTTAGCTTTATCGAATTTAGACATTCTGTCATTAATCAGCCAGTGTTTGGTTTACGTGGGCACTGAAACAGCCATGTTCAGTGGAAGAGTCATGTACTCTCTATCCAAAATTTCTATGCACATTACTGCATATCAAAATTTCTATGCACATTACTGCATATCTTAATTTGTGTAGGAAAGCACAAGTCCTTCATGGTAGTTGACGCAACAATTTATTATTTGTTCCTTTAGTATCCTATTTCACTGTTGATATCTTGACCATCGTGTTGCTGTTTATCTATCGCTTCTTTCAAGCTTGGTATTCAACGTTTAAATAAGCGTTTTTTCATAACTTAAGCCATATTTTAAACCCTTTTGTGATTAAAAAAATAAAATAAAATCCGTGCCCAGAAATTTTGAAAAGATGTCATACTGGTGTTCTTAAGATAAGAAAAGTCAATATTTTATTTATTTACTATCTATATGTGCGCGTGCGTTTGTGTGTGTCTATGTATGTGGTTGCACTACATTCTAAATTCTTAACTTTTCAAACGTCATGCACAGTTTTGAAATGAGTGTTAGTATAATATAGACTGCACAATTTAGAGTAGAGACCTTTATTTCAAAATTTATCAGATATTTGTGACACCTAGAAACCTACATAACCTATGAAATAGCAATAGGCAAGTGAATGCCTTTTGCAAAGTTGCATGGGTTTTGCAAATTTGGCAATGTCACCGCATTCAGTTCTTCCCAAATAATTAATCTGTAGCTACTAAATTTGGAATCCATAATATTCTCCATTTTTCTTTAATCTTGGATCCCTGTGCTTAAGAGTTTTACATTTTCTAATCTTTGCAAAAGAACCTGAGGCTTGGATAACATCAGGGAGGGAATGACTAAAGTAATATATTTCCTTTCATTGCAACATTGGGATTCCTTTTTAACCTGTGTCTGAAACATTTTAAATTTGACTATCCAATTTCAGAATTCCTTTTATAGAATTTGCTCATAACTTTAGCTGACCTGAAACTAAGAGCTTGTTATCCCACTACTTATCATTCTCACTGTACCATCATATTCGATTATGGTTTTCAATTTTATTGTTATCGGAGTCGTAAATTTGTTCACGTTAATGCTTGTAGGGTATTCATGCTGATTTCCAAATTTTATTTACATGCCACAGCTAATGCTGGAAAATGAGAACCCTATGAATATCCCACTACATCAAAAAATGGAAAGAAAGGAGACCATTGCCAAAGGACACGAAATGGAACACAAAACTGCTCTCGAGAGAGCTGTGAGCCTCAACATTCCTCACGTATCATCTGAGTCGACCTCTGGAGACCACGATGAGGGTAGCAGTGGAAAAGCACTTGTGAATAGAGATGGTTCATCCAGTGATTGCGATGTTGCTGGATCATCTACTGAAAAGAAAATACAAAGAAAGAAATCCGATTGGGATGAATTGATGCATAAGCTTTTTGAAGAGGATTCAGATGATAAAGTTGTGTTGAAATAGGTGTCATACTGTGTAATATTTTTCCTCTAATTCTTTTGTACATCAATTTCTTCCTTGTTTAGAAATGTCTATTGTATTTTTTTACATTGTTGATTGAGTAAAGTGAATCGCTGATTCAAGGCATAAACTGGCTAACAGTGCTCTAAGTTTAAAAAGGCATAAAATGTGAAAGATTTTACGCAGAATTGCGGAAAGTTAAAAGAACGATGTTTTAAATTTAAGGTAGAGTGCTGAGAGTCGATGGACGGTATAAGATTCTTTGAAAAATGGAAGGTGTATTGTGGAAAGGTACTGGTTCGTGTAAACAGAACAAGGGTCTTTTCTGTTTGTATTTTCATTTTCTTGGTAGGGGGTGTTCAAATTCGAAATAATTGAGGTATATTTTAAGATAGTTAAATTTTAACTTTATAACTTGGCATTGCCTACTCAAATCAAATTAATAAATTAGAGTTTCTGGGTTTTACCACAAGGATTATATTTTAGTTCAGACAACCAAAGGTAATCAACTATACAAATGCATTGTTTAATGCATGCTTATAATGTACTAAACAATTAAAAATTATAATTCTCAATTTAAAAATTATAATTCTCAAACTAGCTATAAAATTTTAGGGGTATATATCTTATTTTGATTAAGCATATTGAACTATTCTTAAAGTAGAAATTACTTTGGAAGAAATCAAAGCAGTCGCAAATGGTAAAGCATTAGGACATTGTTGAAGATGATATTTTTCATGTTAAAAAAGTTTCTCTTGATAACAATATTAATAAATGTGAATCATTTTTTTTCTAAAGAATAAAAATATTCAACATATTGGTAACTGGGAGTTTATTATTCATTTTTAAATTACTTTTCAAATTTTAGCAAAATACATGGTTTGCTAAATTCATACGATTATAGATGATATTATCAAACCTAAGTTAGGTTTTGTTAAAGGTAGACATATCTTAAATAATGTTATTGTAGCTTGGAAGGGAATGTGATGGATTTCTAATACCAAGACATTAATTTTATTAAATTAGATTATGTTAAAGCTTATAACAAGATTGAATGGGATTCTATTGTTTTGTGTCTTTAAACTAGGATTTGGTGATTTTTTTTTTGTCTAGTATGTATCTTGCATAATAATGCTAAGGCTCAAGTTTCTACAAGCTTTGGATTGAGTTCTTTCTTTTTTTCTCTAGTGGTCAATTCATCAAGGTTGTATTTTAGCTCCCTAGTTTTTTATTATTGCAACAAACTTTCTTTCACATAATTTGCATTACAATCAACAAAAGAATATCATTAAGGGAATTTCAATTGATTTGATGATTATCATAACCTAGCAAATGGGTGTTACCTTCAATATGGATAGCAATGTTTATGCAACCACTTTCCTAAACCTAAGCATAGTGATCAAGGTACACAATTGCTTAACATGCACTTCGTAGATGATTTTCTTTACAACATATTCTCTACAACATATCGATATTCTATAAGATAGAGTCGAGGAGTACTATATAATTTCTAGCCTTCATATTCATGAATTGTTAGTTGGTTGAGATATTGTAGATGCTACATCGCATCTGCATTGTAGCATCCTTGTTGGTGCATCTCAGTTGGTTGCTATGTTGCATTTATGATATTGCATTTATGATATCGTAGATGTGATGCATCTGTTTGATAAAGTCAATTTTTGTCCACCAACAATATCATAACTACGATGTTGTTTCGTAGCACATGGTACGTCATTGTAAATATGATATTGTGGGATGTGTGCAACCTATACATACAACATTTGGATGCATAGATCTGCATAAGTTTCATTTCATCCTTAGGTAAATTCTTGCAATTTCATTTTGTAGTTTTAGCAATAGAGTGAATGCCCGTAGTGTGGTGTTGAGCAACTATACGAATCTTTATTCGAGTGAAGTGTACTTGGGCACAATTCACGTCTGAAAATAAATGCTTTTCATCATTGCAACATCCACTTAGTTTTATAGTTTTCTCAGTTTAATCATTTACGTTTCCAAGTATTTAATTGTTCATTAGTAAAGCAAAATGAGTACGACTGGTTTCGAGCATTTAAGTATAAATGTTTGGTAATCTCAGTAGTGTTATAGCTTGGTTTGCCTAGAAGCATAACGCTTGGTAACCTAGTAATGGTTACATAAGCCCAAGACATGTATGGTAAGCTAGGATTGGATGCTCATCGCTTTAAGCTAGAGTAGATTTACATTACTGCCATCACTTAGACTTAGGATTAAATTTCATTCTCAATTATGTTTATCGCTAGGAGTACAATGAGTCTAACAACATCAATTATCATATACCTCACTTTGGACTAAACCATACGTGACAAAGCTACAACTAGTCCAAGTAGGAAGACAACGTCTTATGATGAATGCTTAATAATTTAGATGCCATAACTAATCCCATCTATAGAATTTGATCAAATCGTGTGTGAACACTTATGATTCGTATGGTTGGTCGTAGGGGGGGGGGGGGGGGGGGGGTACTTGCTACTCATCATTGGCACCGTTGTCAGAAATGATGCTAGTTATCTAGATTAAATATATTATACGTGATCGCTATAAATGTGTGAACAATCTATCTTTTAGATAACATTACTAATTTAGGTCACACACATTATCAAACAAAACCATGTCTTCTTTACATAGGATCAATAATGCATCATATGATGAAAATGCTAGTAGGAGAAATGATAGGATCTATACTAAGGAAAATTGAAGTAAACAACCATAAGTAGGGGTTTCCTATGCTTATTTAGACCCTTACTACACTCAAAGGCTACGTTCAACTAATACAGACAATCTTAGATGAGATGGAGTAAGTCCTAGAACAAGGACCTCCTCCAAACCTAGAAGAGATAAATTAAGGGACCATAGGGGGAGATATAGTAGCCATGATGATTATCCCAGTTCTCCATCTTCCTCTTCCTCTTGCACGTCTAGTTTTGACAAGGATGAATGTAGGTATATAAATAGAGATATATTAAGGGGTTAAGACAAAGATAGAAATAGAAATAGATAAGATCATCAAAGTGAGCATAGATGAGATTATCATAATTAGACAAATAGAAATAGAAATCATCACCACGACATGTTTGATGATGATGAACCCTTGTTGGCTAATAGGACCATGACACAGATAACGGAGGCAGTTAGAATATCCCATAGGCATCAAAGGGAAAGTTACATCAAAAGGCTTGATATGAATAACATCCCTAAATTTGTAGGAGGTTATAACTCTGATCCACAACATTACTTTCAAGCCTTCCATGATGCTTGTGCCTTGTAGAACATTAAGAGAGTGAGTGGCAAAAGCTTAAGCTCTTTCCTAGGACACTAGTTGACAAAGTTAAAAGTTGGTATAGATCATTGGAACTAGATTCAATCCATCGATGGTTCATAATGTTGAAACTCTTCAATGAAAAATACCAAACCTATTGAAGATTGTTCAACCTAAGAAAACAAATCCAAGGATGGAGGCAAGAAAAACATGAATCCTTAGATAGATACTATTCGTTACTACATAGATGTCCAAGCCATGATTTCTCTCAAAAAGAGTAGCTTTTCCACATCATAGATGCACTTCGTAACCAAACAAGAGAGACCCTTGGGATTTATGCCCAAGGTCAGTTATTTGAATTGAAAGTTGATGAGTGGCGAGGTACCCCTACACTCAACCATACAAATACGAGCGTTACCCATGCGATCCGGTCGAACTCCGCATATTAAGTGCCTACACGCCTTATGAAACACTTAAGGTTAATCATTCGTTGTCTTCCTAGACTTGTATTTGTCACGATTGTATGGTTAAGTAAGTCTGAGGTATGTGATTTTTTATATCTTTTATGTTTTATCGCCTATGCTAATGAGGGAAAGGGTGAAGAGACTAAGTAACTAACTTTAACTAACTAAGTTCTAATGCCTAACATCAGTATCTGTTCCCACTTGCCATTCACACCCTAAACCAATGCAACCTTCTGGGATTACCAAACGCTATTCGTTACTGGTATTACCAAGCGTAACGCACATGCTCGAAGTGGTCGTACTGAATGCACTTAACTAGGAGTGTTGAGGGTTGAGAGAGATTAATTAACTAATAAAGCATTTAAACAATTAACAATAATTAAAGTCCTAATTAGCTTAGTCCATGCACTGCAAGGTTTATCCAAAATTTTATCTTTATTTCCATACACAAACTTGTACTCAAGTACAATATTTGCTTGAATAAAAATCCGTTCACTTTGGGACTCCTACTGTGGGCACATGGAAATTACTCTAACTCTGGAATGGAAAAAATGCAAGAGTTTGGCTAAGGTCTAGATCTAGATGGATAAACAAGGGAGAGCCGCCTCTTATTTATAGATTTGGCGGCGCACTGCGATATCGCGTATGAGATATCGCATGGGAAGACACGATATCGCGTATGCGATATCGCGGCCTATGCGATATCATGTTCCATCATACCCCCATGATTGAATAAAAACTCATCCTCGAGTTCCTTACAAAATATTGGGAAGGTATGGGATTATTGACTTGAATGGAACGACATGTGAACGGATCATCATTACAGAACATGAAAAAATTGGTGTTCATGATAACAAGAGTGAACACTTTATACATTTGACATCAGGCCTTATTTGGCAGCTGAGAGAGAAGAGAGAAGAGAGAAGAAGTCTGCTGTTGCTAATGCCAAGATTGCACCTTTCGTTGTCTATCCGTAAACGTGCCATCCATCTTGTTCCTTGCATAACTGCTTCAGCATCGATCCATTGCAAGTGTTCCCTCCAGTCCATTGTTGCATGATTGCCATCTGCACACACAACACAGTCTTATATTAGCAAGGGTAAATGAATCATAATGTAGTTGATACCTTACTTTGGTGTAAGGCCCATTGGTTGAGTTGTGACATGGCTGATACGGATTTGGAGATATACTAATGATGACTACCGAAGGTGTAGGGGTTAGGAGAAAATCAAAAAAAATTGGACCAGAACCCCCATGACTAAGAGCGAACCTCCAGTAGCAGGAGAATGGAAAAAGACAAGGAATAAGAAGGATGAAGAAAAAGAGACAACTATAATGTCGATGAAATGGATGTCAAGATGGAAATGAACAAAATAGAGTTGATTGCAACAATGTTAAGGGAAAGAATTTAACGGATGCACCAAATAGGAATGCCAATGGGTCCTCCCCAAAGTAGGCTCATGCCCTTAATGCCTTGACAAACCCACATTCAAAGAGTCCGTAGGCTCTAGGAATGTCATTTGGAACAAGAGTTAAAGTCTTAACCACAAGAATTTACCAAACAGAAAACAATGCATCCACCAAGATATGGACTACTGATACAACTGGCAATTAGGTGATAGATGGGGAAAGAAGGATGGAAAGAAGGGAATGGAATGGAGTCTCAAGAACAAGGTGGTGTATAGCCCCTAGTGTATTTAATGATTAATGTGACTTAGTAGATCCCATTCCAAGTCTAGCCTCAACAAACCACATCCAGTAACTTCGCATTAATGCATTCGGCCAATCCATCCACTTGAAGTAACAAGGATGCCTTCCCAAAGAGCCACCACCATTCTGACAAAACAAAAGATGAGAAGGTAAGAAGCGAGAAGGGCCTTAGTCAGAGGGAACATGTTTATTTTAGTTCCATAACCAATGCTTGTAGCCCAAATGATTATTTCATCTAAGGGGTGTGATTTGAATTCTCATGGTTTTTTTGTGTGTGTGTTTATATGTGAGAACCACACCATGCAAAGACTTTGTTATTTTTATTAGCTCAGCTTCTCTATGATGGAGCAATGTCGGAATGGTAAGAAAACTCAAAAAGAAAACATCCAAGAACCTAAGATAATGGCGAAAAAAATGCATCAAGTTCCCTTGAAGCCATACCCTTTTCAATCCTTGAGTCCTTCCTTAGATTGAGAAATGCCCAGTCACCGATTCGTTATAGTTCTTATTATTGAGAAAGGGACTGTACAGTTCCAAGCCAACAAAGACCATAGAAATTTGTGGATGTATGGATGAAGTGGACTCATTGCCTGTCATATCAAAAGAACCATACCTTAGTATCAACATCATAACTTAAAGGTAAAAACCAAACATTAGCAACCAGTAGAAAATAGTTCATACCATCATTAGAGCACTTATTGGGTGAAAAACTTAACAAAATAGATAAGCACACACACACACACACAAAGAAATGAAAAAGTATAAACGATGTTGTAAAACAAAAACAAGAAAAGTTAAAAAAATTTGTAAAACAAAAATGTGTAAAACAAAAACTTAAAAGAACTGAGGGCCTCAAATGATTAGCATAGGTGGCCATCTCCCCCATGACTGAATTGAAAGGGAGAGATCCAAAATAATGAGCATTTTTTTGAATTTCTTAAAAGTGTCCAACTTCTCCCAATTAATGTTTTCAAGTTAAGGGTTGGAAGTTGGCGACGCTCATATTCCAATGTATCTATGCTTTCATTGTGGGTGCAAGTTGTTCCCCCAGTTCGTTCCATGCATGTTGGTGGGCTGCTCTCTTGATTAGCTATCAACCACTGGGTGTTCTCTTGTTGTGTGATTACTACATACAGGCACCTTTGTATCTGAGTTTCTCGGGCACACCAGTTGCATGCAGGAGATGTTGAGCATTCCTCCATGTCATCACTCTCTGAGTCACTGTATGTGATGCATGAAACTTTCTTCTTCTCGATATTTCCATAAATGTTTTCCTTAGATATTTCCAAAGAAAGATCATGGATTCCTAGGCATGCATTGATGGTGTTGAGCCATGCCCTCCCCATTATAATTAGGAACTCCCCTTTGTTACTGTTGACTTCTATCACTAGGAAATCAGCTGGGTATGACCAACCACACACAGTGGTAACGATGTCCTCTACCAATCCCAAGGGAATGGTGATGGACTGGTCAACCAGCTCTAGTTGAATATTGCTCTTTTTGAGTGGAGGCAGGTTCCAGGCTTTATACATCTCCTATGATATTAAGTTGACTCCGGAACCTGAGTCAAGAAGACCCTTACGTGGTTTGTTCCCAGTGACTTGGAGGTAGATTAAGGGACTTCTAGGGTCAGAGAGTTTCCTAGGAAGGTGGCATACCTTGATCTAGTCAGTAATGGTATGTGTTAACATAACTGTATGTGTTGAGCTCTGTTGTTGGTTTGAAGGGAGCTCCGAAGCCTTATTTGTTGGAGGAGTCGTCATAGACTCAACTGCTTGTTGTTGTGAGAGCTTGTTTGGACTATTGGTTCTGAAGAAAGGTCTTCTCTTTGTACGGTTGTTAGAACCAATAGTGGATTGAAGGTTTACGGCTCTTGTAGCATTACGTTGCTACGGTTGAGTGGGGAGTTCCCCTTGCATCATTGGAGCAGGTGGTAGTGGAACTATCGGCGTATAAGTGGTAGATGGATTCGGAGGATGGTATGCATGTGGTATCTCCCGTAGGAGAAGGAGTCCTAAAATACTCCCGAACTTGGTAGTGACGTTGTGGGGTTGCGTGACCCATAGAGTCACTTGGAGAAACTGATTGCTACACGTAGTAGCCATATGGGTCTATTTGCTGGTAAGGGTATTGTTGCCTAGGCAGTGACATTCCCCATGACTGTGGGTGTTGCCACTGCTGGTGTTGCCTAATAGGTTGTGGCGGAGTTCCATTTGGATAATATGTTAATGATTGGTGGAACTGCCTCGGGTTACCTTGGGGATAAGGTAACCTTTGGGGTGCTTGCCGTCTGTTAAGTCTTGGGTTGAGTGCATACATCCCTTAGGATGCGTCATATTAGTAGATCTCACATCCACCATCATTGTCCATGTCAGAATCTACAACCTCATTGGTGATAGTCATTTTTTTCTTACCCTTGTTACGTGCATAGTCTGAATCTCTCCGCTTTTTTTATCATGATCACTACTTCGCTCCTCCTTAGACTCCTCTATGATTTTTAGGACAGTTTCAATTTTATTATCTAAGGAGCTCCATATTTGATCTACCTTAGTTGACACTTCTATTGTTAATTTCTGAAGTGGAAAGGTTTTTCTATTCACCAACTCTTCGAGTGGTGACTCATCCTCTTCCCCACAGAATCTTTCTCCCTTCTTTCAGAGGGAAGGATCTCGGTTATCCTCTTCTGCACTTTCTCTTTTTCGTAGCTCCCCTGCTTCTTTAGCTACTTGCTCCAACAATATATGAACTTCATGGGACCTAAGTTCAGATAATCTCCCTTGGACACATGTCCCAAGGGTTCTCCTAGTTTCATGTCTTAGCCCATCTACAAGGTGGTGTAGTTGATCCCGTTGTGCGTAACCATGGCCTGGACAACAATGTAGCAATGCGTAATATCGGCCCATGGCAGCATTCAAGGGTTTGTGATTACCCTGCTTACATCCTTGGATCTGCTTACGCAAGTTGGACACTCTGGAGTACGTTTGGTATTTATTGTTAAACAATTCTAGCATTGTACTCCACCTCCTAATGGTGTCTGGTTCTAAGGACCGATACTAACTCTTTACTTCTTTCATGAGTGTCCTAGGAAACAACTTTAACTTTTGCCACTCATTCTCAATATTCTGCAAGGCATAGGCATCGTGGAATGCTTGTAAGTGGTTCTGTGGATCAGTGTTGTATCCCCCCTCAAACCATGAGATATTATTCATGTCTAGTCTCTTGATCCAGCTATCTTTTTGGTGTCTTGTAGGTATTCTCACAGCCTCCGTAATATCTGACATACTTCAGGTGGCAAGTAGGGGTTCATCATGATCATCTCTCTCACGATGTCTATGATGCCTACGTGGTTCCCTACTTTCCCTTCTTTCATGCCTTGACTCTCTAGAATGCCCTTGTCCTCGCTCTCGACTCTCTTGTCAAGGGTTCTCATTTTGCTTATCCTTACCCTTATCCTCATGGTTGTGCTCTTTGTGACTGCATCCTAATGTGGAAGGAGAGGGTGAATGATGCAATGAAGGGGAAGAAGAAGGGGAACCATCACCATGATGATGTTTCTTACCTTCTCTTTGGTTGCTACGGCCTCGATCGTGATGATGATTAGATTTCCTGCCTTTGTCATGTGCTTGTGTTCCCTCATCGAACGCTTGGTGTTCATGGGAATCAAAACCAGGGTTGTGAATCGTAGGATGTAGGTTCTAATACCTTACCTCCTCACCATCGTGAGGAGGGGGAACATCATTTTGTGGAAAACCTATTAAAATAGGTTCACCACCCTTGATTTCGCTTATGACAGGTGAACCGCTATGGGGCCCCTTGCCCTTCAACGATGTATGGTAGCTCTCCTGCCTCGAGTCCCTTAAACATTGTGCCGCTATGGGATGGTAATCCCTTGTGTCATAATCTTCTACAACGTATTCAGCGTATAGTTGCATCATGCCTATCTGTGCAAGAGCACGAAAAAGCATGTTTGGGACTGCATGATCTGGGGGTAACACTATGTTACCTTGCAAGTCTCGCCAACGCAGTTGTTCGTCCTGATGGAGGATAAAGGCAAAATCGGGTATATACTCATCGTGATGAGTATACACTACCTGATACTGTTGAGGAATTGGCGGTTCTTAGTTACGTGTGTTAGACTACCGACAGTCTCTTGTGTGATCCCTAGGTGGTGAAGTGCTTTTATGAGAAGAAGAAGACATTTTTATCTTGTCGATGTGCTATTGACCGTTGTTTAATTTTTCTTCTAATTAACCCTAAGGGTTCGTTTAAGCTTCCCAACGATGTGGATGATTTCCTATGTTCTACTTAGCACACAAACAACTTAGTCCTTGGCAACGGCGCCAATGATGNTGTATGTGTCACGGTGTATGGTTAAGCAAGTCTGAGGTATGTGATTTTTATATCTTTTATGTTTTATTGCCTATGCTAATGAGGGAAAGGGTGAAGAGACTAAGTAACTAACTTTAACTAACTAAGTTCTAATGCCTAGCATCAGTATCCGTTCCCACTTTTCATTCACACCCTGAACCAATGCAACCTTCTAGGATTACCAAACGCTATTCGTTACTGGGATTACCAAATGTAACGCATGTGCTCGAAGCGGTCATACTAAATGCACTTAACTAGGAGTGTTGAGGGTTGAGAGAGATTAATTAATTAATAAAGCATTTAAAAAATTAACAATAATTAAATTCCTAATTAGCTTAGTTCATGCACTACAAGGTTTATCCAAAAGTTCTTCTTTATTTCTATACACAAACTTGTGCTTAGGTACAATATTTGCTCGAATAAAGATCCATTCACTTTGGGACTCCTACTGCAGGTACATGGAAATTACTTTAACTCTGGAATTGAAAAACTACAAGAGTTTGGCTAAGGACTAGATCTAGATGGATAAACAAGGGAGAGCCGCCTCTTATTTATAGATTTGGTGATGCACTGCGATATTGCATACGCGATATCGTAGGGGAAGACGCAATATCACATACGATACATCGCATACGCGATATCACGGCCTATGTGATATCATGTCCCATCAAAAGCCCATTAGATATAAAGGCTAGTTGAGTAGGTGGAAAAAGAAAAAGGAGAGCTATGTAAATGAGAGAATGTAGAGAAATATAATTGGAACCAACTCTTCAAAAGGAGTTCCATATCTATGATAAGGTAAAAGAGGTAGCTCTTGATGAGGTGATTTCACAACAAACCTTGCTAATACAAAAGTCTATCGTTGAACTTGAAGCAAGGATAGATAAGATGTGGAAGTTGATAAATGACAAAGTTACAACCTACATGAAAACCATAGAGGAGAGGGTAATGCAAAAAGGATCAAGTGATCAAAACAAGAAGAGGAAAAAGAACAAAGAAACAAGTAGGAAAATTTAATAGCAAAAAGGGAAAATAGCTATAGTATAAGAGGCTATAGAGTCAACCACAGAAGAGGATGATGGATGTGAAATTTGCCAATATGACCATCCAAAGGGCTATTGCCTAGTTATGTTACATCTACAAGAGTTTGTAGCTTTTGCTTTGGATTCCAAGTTCATACAAAAGCAAATGCCTAGGAAATTACCTTACGCACAAGGTAATTATAAAATAGTCCTACAACCAATAGCACTATTCTAGTGGGACTTCTTATCAACCTCAAAACTACTATCACTCCTAATGGCAAAACCCACAGTTGTGGGACATCCTATCAACAAACCAGCAATACCCTTATTGCCACCTGGACCCATATGACTACTATGTTCAACAACATGTTTCTCTAAATGGTTCTACTTCCTTTACCTCAAATTACTACTATCACTCTCTCGAATATCATCAACCTGCAACATCTCTTGTGGGATCACCATTTCAAACCTCTTATCCGCTACGACATCCTCAATATTCTCATACTTCCCTCCACCATATGTCACCACCAACAACATAGGAAGGATTGACACCACAACATCAATGGAAGAATGTCACTTGTGCTGTGAACATACACGTAAATGATAATACTAGTAGATTCAACACTAGTCTCGAAAATGTTCTTTCTTTAGGATAGTTTCCACATATGAGCACAAAACTTGTAGACCTATTGGCTTATCAAAACCAGCACAAGGTTAGTCGAGTGCAACAACCTTCCTCACCAAAAATAATATCTTTCAATCCTACACAAGGGCCAACACCCATTACCAATCTAGTGCAAAACATAATAGATGAACCTATCACTATGAAGAGATAAGAAATTCCATGCATTACTAATGACAAAGAAGGATGCAATTATGGACCGACCTTCTAGAATGTCAACATAGTCATTACATCACTCCATAACAAATGTGAAAAACAAGTAAAAAAGAAAGAGCAGGGGCCACTAAACCAAAAGACACCTAGTGGCCAACAACTAAAAATTTCAGTTGTCCAAAATGTGCATGGAACAATCTGAACCACTTATTAATTCTCATTCTAAGAAAATGACCCCAACTAAGAACTTACAAATGGAAATACTAAACCACAATCATACACCAAAAAAAAGAGAAACTAAGGACTTAGATTATAAAAATTCAATTACCATCATAATTATATGGGACAATAATAGAAAAACTAAATCACTGAGGATGCTAAGTATGAAACCTCAAGTGTATGATCTACAGGAACTTAGGGTGCATTTTTTGAACACTTACCCATGAGTTCAGTCATGGGGGAGATGTCTTATCTTGATTCAAGAATTAATAAGTGTTTTTCAATTGTTCATCTTACAATTCTCTTTAATTTCTAAGTTTTTTAATATACCTTTTTACATTTCTTAATATATTTTTCCATTCTTTTATACTTGTTAATTTCTTAATTATTTAACATTTTTCTATTCTTTGATGATTTTTCATTCTTTTCATCTTTTTCCATTCTTACTATCTTTTTCATCTTTTTCATACTCTATTTTCATTTTCTTTGTACATATTTTTGATTGTTAATAAAACACACCAAGAATAAGGCAAGATGTAGTCTAATAAGGTGAAGATTTCCCTATGTTATCAAGTCATAAGGGATTGGTTATTTGTACAGTGAGACCACAACATTCATCTACACATTCCATTAATAAGAGGTTCTTACCATGGCCATAATGATATTCTTTCCATTATAAAACTAAGAATAAACTTGTGATCATTATGCTTGGACTGAAAAGTGAAGAACCTAGTGGAAATGAAAAGGATGTGACATCAAGGGAATTTGTAGATTCTCTTGGAATACTATTGTGAGCTCTATCCTATTGCTTAGGCTGTATTATATCTGATGAGTGGCAAGGTACCCCTACACTCAACCATACGAATACGAGCGTTTCACGCATGATTCGGTCGAACTCCGTAGACGGACTAGTTGTGGTATCTAGACAATTACTCGTAGGTCGCAGTTTGCTGTCTTCCCACTTGGACTAGTATTAGCTTTTTCATGTATGGTTTAGTCTAGAGTGAGGTGTATGATGTGTTTCTATGCTAATGCTACTCCTAAGGATAATGAAAAGTAATATTAACTAAGCTAAGAGAGAAAGGGTGAGAGAGAATCTAGATAGCCTAAGTGCGATGAGCATCCATTCCTTGATTATCCGTACACATCTTGGACTTTGTGCACGACTACCACTAGGATTACCAAGCACAGATCCTAGGTACGCTACTGGGTTACCAAGTAGTCACACTTAAATGCTCATAATCAATTTGTACTCATTCCACATTTAACAGGAGTTTAGGGTAAGAAGAGATTAACTAAGAAAGTAGTAAATAACAATTAAGTAAATAATTAAGCTAAGTGAATGCTACAATGATGAAGTAATCTCGATCTTTATTTCCGGTCATGTGCATGTCCAAGTACGTCACACTCGAATAAAGGATGCCGTACAATTACAATCACCACATTGCAGGCATACATTGGGAGAAAAAGGGTTGAGAAGAAAAGTAAAAACTAAAATCAAACTTAACTCTAAAACTGACTAACTAACTATCAAAACTACCTACCTCTTATTTATAGATGAGGAGATAGGCTGCGATATTGCGTACATGATATTGCGGCTAACGCGATATCGTAGTGGAAAAAATTACAACTCATCATACCCCCACGACTGAGTGAAAATGCATCCTTGAGTACAGTGAGAACAAGCTCCATTGATTACACAGTGGATAGGTATGGGATTATTGGATGGCAAAAATGGGTTTATGCCGTAGTGTGAAATCAAGACAAGATTAAGATGCAATACAAAGAATGTGCTACAACTACAAAATTGGTGGAACTCATGTAGTTCCTGGTGGTGGTGGCTCCTCCATAGGTGCTTTCCCCTTATCTTGTGCTCCAGGTCTTGGGACTTGATGGTGCTGAAGTATGGCCTGGAGTTTCTCCTCTTCAGTCCAGGGATCTTGTGCCATCCATGCTAATGTTCCGATGTTTGATGGAGTTGGCACCTCCCATGGACAAGGTAGTTGTAGAAACATATGATTGGCCTTGACATATCAAGCTGCGAATACCGATCGTTCCTCCTCATAGGCTCTGGCTTTGTCTCTGTACTCTTGAATATCCACAAGTCATCGAGCCAAATCTGTTGCAACACCTTCTTGGCCTTAGTAACTTGCCTTCACCACCTCAAGTTCAGAATTTGTAATCTCTAGTTTTTGCAATATCTTCTTGCGTTCTGCAAATTCTGTCTCATATTTGACATAGGTGGTAGCTACCTGTTGCTCGAGCTCTATTCTTGGGTGCCTTGTTGTTAACATGGCAAGGTTGACGTATCGCAAGTTTTCCAACTCCATATATTCTGTAAGATCTTGGATTTGCAGGTCCCGGTTCTTAACTTCTGCCTGGTGGGCAAATGCATATGTGTCCAATATGGCCCGCCAATCCGTGTGTTGAGCATTGATAGCATTGATGTGGGCCTTGGCCATATGGATCTCTTTCTCAAGGATCTGTTTGTACATCCCCACCTGGTGTTGAAAGTGCTTCTTTAACTTTTCATGTTGTTTAGCCTCATTTTTCCACGTGCTTATTTCGATAGCTATCTTTTGACAGATTGCATGTACCTCCTCCATTGAGAGGGTTCAATTCTCTCTAGCTAAATGGCTCATGTCTTGGTTGACCCAGATGAACTATTCTCGCAAATGATGGAAATGTTCTTTGAGAACATTCTTTTGCTTCTCCACAGAGGTCAACCAAAGGTTATCGACAACAAGTTACTTGTTCTCATCTTGTAAGGCTTTGAGTGCCTTGATATGCACATGAGTTTGTGCCTATGTTGTAGAGGCATCCTAAACAACCTTCTCTTTTTCTTCAACCATCATTTTATTCTCCATTAATAGCTTGGTTAGTTGCTCAGTTTTGAAATTGTCTAGTTGATCTGCGGAAACAAATTGCGAAGGGTCATGCTGTGCTGCTTGTAGGGCTACGAGCTTTTCTTGTAATTTCTACACCTCTGCTTCAACATGCTCGGCCCTGACTTCTGTTAAGACTAGCTTCCCCTTAGTGGAAATGAGGTCTGATTGAATAGTTGTAACATCTTGAGAGATGTCAAACAGGGACGTCATTACTTGTCCTGTTTGTAGTAATCGATCAAGCACATCCTCATGTTCCGCAGGAGTCATTGAGGTTCTGGCCAATGTTTGAGCATACCGTGCTCCCGTGAGATCTGCCGGTGGTACAACAGGTACATTGAATGATTCTTTAATATGGTCTACGACCACTTCTGTGGCTCCCACTTCATTCTAATTACACTTGGAAATATGCAGCATTTCTCAAGATCTGTTGTAACCAAGTACTTTCCTTTCCTCCTATATGAATAGACACTTCATCCCTTGCATGATCCAAAGAAACTGTGGGCTGTATGACATCATCAATGACACGGAAGAGATTTACATCATCACGACTTCCCCAATTGACCATCTCAACGATGGCCCTGAGATGGCTTATCGACGATCTGTAATCTTGCAGTGGCGGTGGTTGATCCTGGTCCATGCTAGGCCCTGCTTCCTGTTGTTGGTTGGGTCTTGTACTTGGAAGTTGGCTAGGTCCTACAAGTTGAGTTGTAGTTGGTCCAGTCTTTTGTTCTTCTTCTTGTTCTGGTCCCAACGTCTCACCAGTTATTTTCCTTGCGGTTGGTGGCTTTAACAGTTCAGCATATGAAGCAATTTGGGCTTTTTAGAGGACATCATCAGTGTATCCCCTAATACTAGCATGTCGACATAGCTTCCTGATAAGGTAAGGGAAGGGCAATGTCATCTTCCCTATCTTCTGTTCCTCGAACCGCCTTAGGATCTCAGTCAAATATAGATGAGGCAGGTTAGCATTAACCTTTCCCATCTGCATTGCACATCCTCTTGCCACATATGTTAAGATTCATTTTAAGCCCTTCATGTGGAAGAGGTGATACGTTCCAATTTTGAAATAAATCCTTTCTTCTATCGTCAACTCTCCAAATGTCTTATCCCTGCCAGATGCCCTTTCCAACCAAACTCATCACACATCGGGGTCAGAATGGGTAGACAACTAAGCAACCTAGGGCCCTGTATTCAAAATTTTTAATACTTTCGAAATGGCCTACATGGAGAAATTAACTATCACACCACAAATATTAATGGTGGTGCCTTATTCTCTGTTGTGCCAGAATTGGTACGTCTCCCCTAGGTGCCAGGCACCGCTTTCAGAGAGGGTAGGCCATAAGGGAGATCCTTTGAGGTGATCCCTAATAGCCTCAGGAGTGAACTCTGCAAAAGATTCAAAATTTAATTCCACAATCACCGTAGTGAATGTGGACCTTTCGTGGATAGCCTGAACACAATCCTGGGGCAACGTGAGATGTTGTCCCTGTTCAGGCATTGCAGCAGCTCCTCCCTCTGCCTATCCACATTGTATAGTAGGAGGGTCCTCTTGATGAATTTTAAATGATTATTCCTTCTACTCTGCATGTTTTCTAGCAAGGACGTGCTCTTCACCTCTCCTAGATCATTTACTTCCACCTTGAGCGAGACCTTCCCGTTGTCCATGTTTCGGGGCCATCTTCAATCACACGGGGCCAAGCGTTAGTACAGTTGTTTAAGTATACCTTACTGATTGCCTTAATTAATTGATTGTTTTATTTCTGTGTGATGTTTCCTGAAAGATTATAATAGTGGATCCTTTTTACTTAGGTGGTTTCCAATTTTAGTTTCCCGATGTACTTAAGGGGATTCAATTATTTTCGGCATAATTATTCTAAATGTTATAGCTAATTACCCTTGATAATGTCCTTCAGGTGATGATAATTTCCAAAAATGTTATGTGCTATTCGGCGTGTGTCCCTCTCCCACAACTAAGCTAAACAGTTTGAGTTCACGTAGGTTCAGATAGAATAAAAATTGGAGTACCAGTGAGCGAGATATAGGTAGAAAAGAAAAGGTCTCACACTCGGAAGTTGTATAGAAAAATTTAAAAAATTCCCCCGCATGATTTGTGAGAATTGATGCTAAGTGTTGCAGGGGGGTCACCTATATATAGGTCAGAGGGGACGCGATATCACAACCCTAGTCATGTTGGGCACAATGAAAGATATCGAATTTTTAAAGGTATTTCTGAAATTAAAAATGAGAATTAAGGACATGGGGCTATTGTTAAGAGGTTCAAGGGTAATTAGATGGTTTTGAAGGCACGAATAATGAGATGTGGATGGACTTAATCAATAAGGCCTCGAGTGGTAAGTGAGAGAAAAAGGCCATGTAATGGTACATAGGAACGTTGATTCAAAGTGATAGTAATAAAGAAAAGGAAATCATTGGTAATATGCTAAGGGTAATAAATCGTGTGTGGAAGGTGGGTCATGAGTGAAAATTACAAAAATTACACAAGTGGATCCTCCCCAAAGCAGGTTCCAACCTATACTGTCCTTGCGTAACCACACTTAAAAGTGTCTGTGGGCACTCGAAGGGTTAAATGTAATCCACATTGGTTCCACAAAACACACACATGTAAATATCATCGGAATGAGGTAAGAATTCTATGCTACACGAGACACAAATAACAATTACATGAACAACGAGATGAGATGAGGTATAGAAGGGATTGTAGAGATTGGGACATGAGGTAACTAACCCAGGGCACAATGAATCCTGTGTGTAAAGCATGATTAATGTGTCATTAACCTGTCATTCCAAGATCAGGATCAAGTCCATTCCTCTGATTAGTGAGACTACATTGTTTCATTCCATGATGAGCAACTATGAGAGTACCAGAACAACAAGGCATATGATCACTTGGCATTTTGTTCAAGGGAGGAGTGATTTTTGTTTTGTGGCACTTCCTTTGTTCTCTTTTTTTTTTATTATTATTATTCGATTACTGAATCCAAAGAAGCCGTCAACCTTCAGGCATGGGTGCATGTCTTTCCAGTGGGACTCCCTAGAACAACATTGGATTTTTTAGTGCCCTTCTGATTACTCTTACTCCCATTTTTCGTTAGATCTACAAGGATCTTAGTACAACCATGTTGCATGATAACTCCCATAGACATCACCAAAGAGAATCCTCAAGTCCCCTTGATGTCACACCCTAATCATTTCCACTTGGTCCATCCTTCTTCATTCTAGGTACAATGAACACAAAATTAATTTTAAGTTTTAAAGATGTCAAGAATATCACTATACCCTCGAACAAAACCTCTTATTCGTAGCATGGATTAGTGGGTGTAATGGGCTCACTGTTCACATAATTGATCACTTGAGACTTGATAACATAGAACACACCTCAACCAATGAGCCACATGAGTGTTTTATTTGTAGATGAGATTACTTACAAAAGCGTAAAAAGATAAAAAAGGCAAAATGATAAAACAAGAAATTGAAAACTGAAAAACTTGGAAAACAAAAAGTTGTAAAATTAAAGAAAATAAAAAGTGGTTATTAATCCTGCTTGTTATTAGAATGGGGGATATCCCTCATAACTAAACGGTTGAGGATGGCAAGGATTAATAAATGGAAGATGAGGATCCTTGCATGTTGAAAATATTGGGACTTGGTAATACTTACCCCATTGGGGTTCACACGCTCAATTATAGTAAGCGTAGTGGGGCAATTTATGAGATGTGGTTCCTGGATAATGAGCTGACCCACTATGATAATTGAGACCGTTAGATGGTATGCAAGGATCGGGATGTTTCTCTGCATGGTTGTATTCATTGGACCGTATGATTGTTGGAGTGTTAATTGGTGGCCCTGATGAAGTAACACGAGGCGTTGGGTTCGAAGAGAAGGATGCACCACATTGTTGGACTTGTGTTGAGTTGGAGGATGTAGTGGCCTTGGAATTATGTTGTCCCTTCCCAGGGTCATTTCTAAAGAAGGGATGCCTTCAATGTTGCTGAGGTCTCTCAATACTATTGGCAATAATAGCACAAGTTATGTTCGGGGGTTGTTGCTGTGGTGCAGACGCCTTAGGAACAGTTGGTGACGATGTAGAAGGAGGGAAAGGATGAGAATGTTGAAAATTAGGAGAAGTGTAAGGTACACAAGGCAGTGGTTGTGTTGAGGACATGGGTTGATAGTATTGAGGAGAATGATAATGCGGTGAGATAGAGTATGTTGGCCTAGTTGGAGAAACAAGGTATTGGACTAGATAAGCATTTGGATTCGGAGGATACGAAGGGTGTCTCCAATTTAGGGATGGCTTCCCCCATGACTGCGATTGTTGCCACTATGATCAAACATAGTATCTCTATACGAACTCTTGGTGTAACGTGCTTCCCCAATGCTCATATATATGTAATAGGATTGGGCACTGGCCCTTGGGGTGATCGTACAGGCAGATATTGCATTCATACGTATGATTGGTAGTTAAGCTCTTGTGTTCTTCATCCCTTCTTCCTGATTGTCTAGTGATACTTTGTCCTGCTTCTCAGGTTGTCAAAACTCTATCCCCAATGATATCGATATATTCTCCACACTTTTTATACGTCCATTCCAACATCTTATTGATCTTTGCCTCGACTTCTTCTAGTGATTGTTGTACTGGAAAAGAGGGTTCCTCCACCTTGAGATTGGTTGATTTCTCCTTTTTGTGATTATGGACCTTTGTTAAGTTGAGATTTTGGTCCCATTGATGTTTTTCAACACTCCCCCATCTAGCCATTTCTCCTTCTTCTTTTGCTACCTGCTTAATAAGCTCTTGGACTTGATGGGTTCGTAGTTCATATAGTTGACCTTAGGCATACATTCCTAAGGTCTCTCTTGTTTCATCACGAAGCCCATCAATGATATGGTACATTAGCCTTTCCTCGGAAAACTTATGGCCTAGACAGTTGTTTAATAGTGCATAATATCTTTCTAAGGCCATGTACAAGGGTTCATTTTGTGCTTGTTTCCACCCTTGGATTTGTTTCCTCAAGGCTGACACTCTTGCGTAGGTTTGATATCTTTCGTTAAAGAGTTCTACCATTGTTGGCCAATGTCGTATTAAATTTGGTTTTAACTATCTATACCACACTTTTGCTTGGCCAACAAGTGTCATAGGAAAGAACTTAAGTTTTTTTCAACCATTATCAATGTTGTTCCATGTGCAGGCATCGTAGAAGGCTTGTAAATGTTGATGCGGATCTAAGTCATAGCCTCCTGAGAAATTGGGAAAGTTATTTAAATCAAGCCTGGGTAGACGGCTCTCTTTACAATGCCTACGGGAGATTCGAATAGCCTCTTGTATTTGCATTAGGCTTGTAGTGGCCAGTAGGGGTTTATTGTCATTGGGTAAGTTATGCTTTCGTGCGTTGGGAAGATGTTGCCTTCATTCATGTTTATAAGAAACCCCCACTTTAGGTTGTGTACTCCAATCTTCATTGTCATATAATTCATTGGTTCTCTAATGAACTTTCTCACTAGGTGTGGCATTATTATAGTCTTGTAGGAGAGGCATGGTTATGAAATTGTGTGTGAATTTATATGTGACTTTTTATAATTATTTTTTTTTTGTAAAAGATATATCATTAAATCCTGTACAGTGACCTTGTATGATATAACTAATCTAGATAACTAGCACCATCCCCAACAACAGTGCCAATGATGAGTGGCGAGGTACCCCTACACTCAACCATACGAATACAAGCATTTCATGCACGATCCGATCGAACTTCGCATACGAACTAGTTGTGGTATCTAGACAGTTACTCGTAGGTCGCAATTCGCTATCTTCCCACCTGGACTAGTATTAGCTTTGTCACATATGGTTTAGTCCAGAGTGAGGTGTATGATGTGTTTCTATGCTAATGCTACTCTTGAGGACAATGGAAAGTAATATTGACTAAGCTAAGAGAGAAAGGGTGAGAGAGAATCTAGCTAGCCTAAGCGCAATGGGCATCCATTCCTCGATTATCTATACACATCTTGGACTTCATGCATGACTACCACTGGGATTACCAAGCGCAGATCCTAGGTACGCTACTGGGTTACCAAGTAGTCACACTTAAATGCTCGTAATCAAGTTGTACTCATTCCGCGTTTAACAAGATTTTAGGGTAAGAAGAGATTAACTAAGAAAGTAGTAAATAAAAATTAAGTAAATAATTAAGCTAAGTGAATGCTGCAATGATGAAGTAATCTTGATCTTTATTTCCAGTCATGTGCATGTCCAAGTACGTCACACTTGAATAAAGGATTCCATACAATTACAATCCCCGCATTGTAGGCGTACACTGGGAGGAAAAGGGTTGAGAAGAAAAGCAAAAACTAAAATCAAACTTAACTCTAAAACTGACTAACTAACTATCGAAACTGCCTACCTCTTATTTATAGATGAGGAGACAGGCTACGCGATCGCGACTGACACGATATCACGGTAGACAAAATTACGACTCATCAATATCCTTGTAGATCTAAGGAAAAATGGTAGTAAGAGTACAATAAGTGCTACCTTACCATGTCACTAGAAAGACATGTTACCCATGCCTGAAGGTAGTCCTTTAGTAAGGTTGACACAACTGAAAATAAAATAAATGCACAAGAATAAATTTTTAGGGGTCCCACTGGAAAGATGTGTTTCCCATGCCTAAATTTTGGCAACTTCTCAGGAATATAAAAAATCATAAAAGTGCCGTGAATAAACTCCTCCCTTGGACAATACACCAAGTGGCAATATTCCTTGCAATGATGGTAGCCTTACAATTGTAACTCTTAAAGATGAAATAATGCAATGTTGCTGGAAAGTGGTTTGAACTTGATTTGAATCTTGGAAAGAAGGGCTAATGATTACTTTAACCATTAATAACAAAAAAATCCATTATGCCTATGGTAAGACACCTCATGTCCCATGATCTACAATCCCTTCTTTAGCTCACTCACCTCACTGTATAGTTAATCATAACTTGTGATTTTATGTAACATAGCATTATTTTCTCAATTTGGCAATACTAACATGTGTGTTTTGCTAGACACATATGTCTTACATTTAACTCCTTGAGTGCGTAAGGATACTTTAGGCATGGTTATACAAGGGCACTAAGCGCTGGAGCTTGCCTTTGGGAGGACCCACTTGTATAACTCTTGTATTTCATACTTGCCAAGAAATTTTGCATCATCTTATGCCTTCCAAAACATCTAATAAACTTCCCATATCATCTAATAATATATTCGTAGATAAGAAATTCATTATCCATTTCTTATCCATACCATAAACTTTCGCTGCTCGAGATTCCTTCTTCATGAACCTTGAACATAAAATTTTCAAAAATTGTGCATCATTAATGGTCATGATCCTCTAGACAAGCTTTACATCTTCCAAACATTCCATCTAACTCATTTTTTCCAAGAAAAATCAATGAAAAATTCTAACTTTTTAACAGTGATGTCGTAGTTACGATGTCGTAGGCACCTACAATGTCATATGTACAATGTTTGATGAATGATGTTTTTCATATAAAAATAGTATATATGCATGTGGAAGTTAGTGAAATTTTTCAATTCCTTAGTCTACAATAAGAAAATTTTTGTAGTTTTTTTTTTCAGAACTTTTGCACACTAGCTTTCAAAGGCCATAACTTCGTCCTCATAGCTCCAATTTCTGAAATTATTAAATCTTGTTGATCCCGGAGTGATCAACTCAGTTGTGGGGGGTGCATTGCATGATATAAGTGACAAAAGTTTTTTGAAAATTTAAGCAAAAAATTCCTAACACCCAAAAGATACCATAAAGGGTTGGTACAAAGAAATCATAAGAATCTTAAAGTTAATCAATCAAACTAAGGCCAAAAAGATTCAGATAATACTCCTAATAGATCATATCAACTATTTTAGGCCATAATAAGCAAGAAAATGATAGAATGCCATAAGTAACTAAAAGATATACCACCTAAGGGGTTTGTTTTTTCACAAATTTTTCTAGCTCTGCCATCATAATATAATAAGAAATTGATCTAACCAAGGGTATGAGTATGGTAAAGAGCTATAAAGAATTGGTGTGAACATTATGATAATTTCATACCCTTGTTGATTGTAGATGGTTCCAAAGAGACCACTAGAAGGAGGACCTTCACAACATAGAAGTTGTAAAGATGCAACTCCAAGTGTCTCCATTATGACCCACACTAACCAACAGTGGAGAATGGAACTTAGGAGAAATGTGCAAATTTTGGAAAAATAAAGAGGCCAATGCAACACTTAAAATTGAAGGAGTCTCTATGCCATACTCAGTAGAGAGGAAATATGGAAAAAGAAGACAAGGACAAAAGAGAAGAAACTTTCCAGAAGGTTGACAACAAAGGGAAGAAGTCGATGGAAGAGCCACCATTGCTTAAAATATGAACTACATTGAGCCACTTCAAATTTTTTTTTGTTTTATCATGTAATTATGTCATTTTTATACACACCATTGCGACACTTAGAGTCAATCAATAATCTCATATCTTCCCAATTTTCTAAAGAAAGTTGGGTCCTATCCTGTTAACTTGAGGATGAGTTTTTAGTCAGTCATGGGGTTATGATGAATTATCAATTAGCTGAGATATTGTAGATGCTACATTGCATCTACATTATAGCATCCTTGTTAGTGCATCTCAATTGGCTACTACATCATAGATTCTACATCACATCTACGATGTCATAGATGTAATGTCACATTTATTTGATAAAGTCAATTTTTTTCCACCAAAGATATCATATCTATGATGTCATTTATCCGATATTGTAGCACATGCTATGTCATCATAGCTACAATATTGCAAGATGTGTGTAGCCTATAAATGAAACACTTGGGTGCACAGATCCACATAAGTTTCATTGCATCCTTAGATAGATTCTTGCAGTTTCGTTTCATAGTTTTGCCTGCAATGTGGTGTTGAGCGGTTGTACAAAATCTTTATTCAAGTGAAGTGTACTTGGGCATAGTTCATGTCCAAAAATAAAGATTGACATTGCTTTTCATCATTGTAACATCCACTTAGTTTTACTATTTTACTTAACATAGTTTTTATTATTTTCTTAGTTTAATCATTTACGTTTCCAAGTATTTTACTTTACTTGTTCATTATTAAAGTGGAATGAGTATGATTGGTTTCAAACATTTAAGTGTAATCATTTGGTAATCCCAATAGTGCTATAGCTTAGTTCGCCCAATAACATAACATTTGGTAACCTAGTAACGGTTACATAAGCCTACGATGTGTACTATAGGCCAAGACTGAGTGCTCATCACTCTACGCTAGAGTAGATTTACATTACTACCATTATTTATATTTAGGATTAAATTTCATTCCCAATTATGTTTATCGCTAGGAGTAAAATGAGCTTAACAACATCAATTGTCATATGCCTCACTTTGGACTAAACCATATGTGACAAAGCTACCACTAGTCTAGGTGGGAAGACAACGTCTTGTGATCAATGGTTAATAGTCTAGATGCCAAAACTAGTCCCATCCATGAAATTTGACTAGATTGTGTGTGAATTCTTGTGATTCGTATGGTTGGGTGTAGGATGTACTTGCTACTCATCACATATCAATTTGCCAAAATTTGTTGTTTGTCGTAATGGTAATATTGATAAGTAGGTTACTCACAAGCTTTGGAAAATCTTGAAAAATTATTTTGTCTAAAATTTTAGGAATACCTTTTCTTTTGACCCAATTTTAAATATTTTTTGGAATTATGTGGTTAAAATTGAAAAAAAAAACAAAAAGCTTGATAAATGGAAATTTAAAAAACTCATCTTTTCTGACAAAGTTTTAGTTATTAAGCAAATGCTTCAATATACTCATGTACATTACTCTAGGTGTTGGGCTTGTACAAAAGTTTCTTATAATAGAATTAATGAAATTATCTAGTAGTTTCTTTGGCTATTAAGCAACATAGAAATGGCTTTTCTAGAGTTGTATGAGATATTTACAAATGAAGGACATGTCTTCATAAATTATTATAACCAAGGTGTTTCACTCTCAACAAAATGGATTGCTAAGTGCACTAATGGAGATTATGTTTAAATGCTTTTTTAAAAAAATAGACTTATACAAGGAAAACCTAAAAAAGATAATAGTTGGTCTTCTAATAACTTACTTCATTTTTTTCTTTTTCCTCATTTCATTTCTACTCCTAGTTTTCTAGTTCTTAAATAAATTTCAAAAACATGGTGCAATCTTAGTAATTATTGGAATTATAATCATATTAAAATTTCAAAAGATATGCTTGAGCAAATTAGCCCATGGTGGCTTCCTCCTAATGAAGAAGCTTGAACTACTTATTCATCTAAATTGTGTACCAATTGGAATAAATTTGGTATCACTATAGTATCCTATCTACATATGCATGATGGATTATATGGCAGAAGGCTTTTAGCCTCTATGGTTTTATTTATAAAAAGAAAAAAAATAATTTGAAAAATTAATTTTTGATCTTGAAAATCTATTTAAAGTTAACAATTGTTTGTATCAGGTTTTTCCTAACATTTTTTGGAATGATGGAAAATCTATTTTTCTTTTTAGCTCCAAAGTTGGATATAAAAATATTACCAAAAATGATTTTTTTCATAACAAATTCAATAAGGCTTGGAAAATGCAGTTATCACTACGCTTTTGGATAAGGAAAATGGAAGATATTTGGAGACTTCCTACCTTTCCAAAAATTCATATTTTCTTAATAGTATCTTATTCATCAAGGTCTTCCTATTAGCACTCACCTTTAGCATATGGGAATTATTTCTCCTCAATGTCATCTTTATGGAAGTAAAGGCTCCTTTTTTTCAGTTTCTACTTGCACAACATCAACCAAGCATTAATGATATCATTCTTGATGATTAATCTACTTTGAATACTTTTTTCTTTGCATCTGAAAGTGCCTTTGGCTACTTGTTTCTATTATATTTGAATTCTTTGATTTGTGGTTATTTTTTAGCATCAAGAGCATAACTATGATATTTTTTCAAGAGTTAAATTTCACTTTTTAGTTATAACTTTAAGCAAAAAAAATTTCAATGAAAGTTGAATAATTAATTTGTTTCTTATGACATTATTTTTTTTTGGAAAGCTTTCAAATTTTGTTCCTATTTGCTCATTATTTCTTATTAATGCTTTTTAACTCAAAAGAGAGCTTTCTCCTTCTCTTTTTAAGAATCCCTTGAATAAAAAGTGAAAACCCATGAGGGTGCTTTTGAAGAAAGGCAAAGTCTATTGCTTTCCCTACCCCAGAGGGGAGGTTTTTGAGGATTGGTTGTAAGGATGAAAATTTTAAAAGACATCCCAAAAACTATTGCACTATTGATTATATTCTTGTAAAATTTTTAACATTAGATATTAGAATAACTATAAGGTTGATACTAACTTCTAGACACCAAGGACTATTTAATGTAATACCTCATCTATTTAGGCCAAACCTCATGCATGATAATGTACAATTGTTGATTTAGGAAATCCTCATGAATGTCAATTAACCAACTAGGAGGTTACATTTTGACCAGTATCAACCCTACAATTACCCTAAGGCTCTGGCTCCTCACTGTCATCCTAAAGAAGATCTACTATTGACTATAACATGTTGATGGGACAACTCCGAAGTCAACTGTAAAGTACTAGTCATATGGTATCAGTTGTCTTCCAAGAACTCATCTTTAATAAACCTTACTAATAATAACTACATGACAACCACAAGTGATATGGATTAATTACTAATCTACACCCTCCATAATGCTTCCGCATTAACAAACTAGCTAACATTAGTATCCTGAGCATTGTTTTCTACCTTTCTAACATGTTCAATGCATCCATACATACCAAAGTGTCTGCTAGCACTGTCAATGAAGATGTCATTTCTATCAAATGTCATTGCTACCATGATGTGCTAAAAAATGTGCATAAAATCCATTACAACCTATATCATGATGTTTGAGGAGGCTACCATCGCCACTACCACTAGTAGAAGATGACATAAATGAATGATGAAGTTAAATCACAAAGAAAAATTTGTGAAAAATAATGAATTATGGTATGAAAATAACAAGCCTAGGTTAGATCAATAATCAATAAATAAGTAGTTAGTTTGATATAAGAAAGAAATAATAGAAAGAAATACAATGAGGATTAAGAGAAACTGATGCAAGAAAGAACATTCCTCTACCTTAAATGATTAGCAAAGCTTTGTCAAGCAATAGCTAGTTTAGATCTAGAAATTGCCAAGAAATTTGCTATATTCAACCTTAACTAAGAGCAACAAGAGAGAGAGATGCACAATTAAATTTAAGACAACCAATGTTGCCAAGTATATATAGGCATAAAAGGTAGGGTTTAGACAATTTCAAGAATAATAATTTAATAATTTAATTTCTAAGATTGGGTCACATGTTTCCATAAGAAGGTTCAAATGGTCAACCAATGACTTTAAGTCATCAAGAAAATATTAAAATAAGCCCACACACCTTTAAAATGGGTTTCAAGATAAAATAAAAGAATAACTAATAAATCCTAAATATCTATTTAACATGTTTGTATACCATATTCTTAAATTATTCCAAAACCAAATAACATAAAATATAAACAAAAAAATATAATAAATATTAATAAAATACCAACAATGAGCCACCACCATCCTTCCAAGTTTCAAACCTTGAGAAACATGAGACATAATAAAACATGTATATTTACCAGTACATGAGGGGTTATTCCAAGATACATTATACACAAGCTTATAAGCAAATACACCACAAGGGGGTGTTGGAACCCCAAAATAATTGTAATATAGGTACACTCTAAGATATATAGTCCAATTAGAGCTTTATAACTTAGCATTGCCCACCATAATTGATTCCATGACGTACCACTAGGCTAACATCTTATTATTATTATTAACATAATATTGTTAAATATACCCTTATGTTTAAGAGCTAAGCATAAGAAAATAAATAACAAACCTAAGATCCTAAGTTTAAAGCATAGGGTTTTACATTTTTCATTACTTTTTATTAAAATTATCATGCATTTCCTCCTAAACTCCTTAATTTTGGTTAATTCTAAGCTTTAAAAGACCTATCTTTCATGATTTCAACTACTCACAACATTAGGGGGACTCACACTCTAGCTTAACAGAGCTTAGAAAACTCTTGGGATCCACCAGACATAAGATGTTGGAATTTCAAACAAAAAATAATAGAAAATGGTTAGTAGATGCATTTGTGATATCACATCTACACAATCAAAAAAACTATATATACTCAATGCTAGATCACCATCTAGAGGCTCAATAGTCATCCTACAAAGGCGATGTCCTAGAAGGATTAGTGGATAAGTGAAAGCCTAGTCTCTATTGAGTGGCTAATATACACAATAAATCTTTTTCAATTTTTCATATTTTGCTTCATTTGTAAATGGAGTTTTTGTCATTTCCATAGCCTAGAGCCTTGCTCACATGTAATCTAGTGATCTAGAAGTCTATTTATCTTCACTTAAAAACCTGTCAACTTCTAAAATTAAGCTCTTCATCATGGGGGCCATAAGGACATGAATTTGAAAATTTTATATCCTCATTTTTGAATGATTAAGATAACCAACCTTAAAATGATTAAAAACAATTAATAAATTAAATTTTTAGTTACCTTAGAGCTAAGGAAACATTATTTTCCAATCTCTTTGACCTAGAAACACTATTTTATTTTGAGATTTTAGTCTATCCAAATGATCAACATGGGTCAAGGACATGAATAAATTTTGGATAATAATAATTAATCCTTAGATGATTTCAGATGGTCTTGAAACATGTTGCTAAGGCTAGAAAATTGTAACACCCCTATTAATTATCTATAATATTCTATAAACAACTAATAGGGATACAATGAAACCCCAAGGATCTAAATTTAACCTTGATTTACTAACTCAAAGGAAGCCATAAAATAAATAAAATTTATTAATTAGAATCATAAATACTATAGACTATTATAGCACAAAAAAATTCCATATTACTCGCATACATAATTAAATAAAATTTATTTAGAAAAAATTAGAGATTTATGCAACAAAAAAAAAATAGATGTCAAAAAATTCCATTAGTTCCATCATAAAATAGTATTTAAAATAATGACAATTGTTTCACCTTAAATGAACCTCTAAAATTAAAGATATTTACATTTGAAATTTACCAAATCAATTAATAAAAATAAGATTATATAATAAATAATATTAAATTTTTCCTAAATATATAGCACTTGCTAAAATGAGAAATGTTTCTTACAATCTCATGGTTCTAATGGCATAGACAACAAATTCATATCTATCATACGTTATTATTTATTCATAAAAATAGGTACATGGCTCAAATATCCAAAAAGTATACAAGATTTCTATTTATAAAAGTACAAATTATACAGAAATTATTTTTCAAGTTTAGAAGGCCCATGTTGTACAAAATTGATTCAACTTTTGTCTCATGTTCCTCTTTCAATGAATCCCTACCTACTCTAGGCTTTCTACATCAAAATGTAAGAAGAGTCAAAACCGCTCAAATAAGAAAGGTTATTATATTTCCCTCTTCATGGAGCATAAAGATTATGGATCAAAAGTCTCAGGTTATAAGCTAGAGAAAGTTTTCAATAAAAAATATTTAAAAATGTTTCAAGGTCCAAAAATGCCATAATTTTTCCAAAATGTTTCAAAGTTTAGAAATACCACAAAACATTTTAAAAATCCAAAGGAAATCCAAAAATTTAAAGGAATGTATAGTTTATCTAGGCATCTCCAAAGGCTAGGTCTTAGTTACACTCACTACCAAAGGAACTCACCAACAACTCTTGAAATAACCTAAGTACTATCATCAAATTTTCTTTAAAATTATTTTAATGTCAAAAAATATCCCAAAGTTGTTCAACAAAAATCCAAAGAAAGTATATTTTAATCAAGCATCTCTGAAGGCTAGGTCTTAGTTACCCTTACTATCAAAGGAACTTACCAACACTAACATCCTTCATGGTCGAGGCATACTTATCATCCAAAGAATAGTGCTTAACTATGCCTCACCACACACCACTAAACTCAACTGGTGAATGCGATAGTCTCAGCTAAATCCATAGCCCCAAATAAACTTACAAATCAAAATCTAGGGTAGGAAATCTTTTCAATAACCCCTGTTCTTGTAGGGTGGGTCCCACTAAGGAATACTCCTATGCTGCATGTAGATGAGGGCATCTAAAAGATTCATAGCTCCCACTACCAACTGAGCAAAATTGGACACACAAATATTATTATTTTTTCCAAAAATCTAAAAGATTTCCAAAATAGCCAAAATTCATAAATGTCCAAATTCCACAAAATTCTGGAAAAATCATGTTTATGTCATGAGTTAAACCAAAATATCCATAAAATATCTAGAGACAAGTTGGGTATAATTTCCACAATTCTAAAAATTCACCAAAAGAAAAAAAAAGGTATGGATATTATTACAATATTATTTTTATAGAAACAAATCCAAAATGATAAAAATATGATAGAATCTTGGCATAATAATCAAAATTGTGGAAGAATAACAAAAGAACAAAAACCAAAGAGGAGAAATAAAAAATCCACAACAATAAAAGGTAGTCACATAAAAAGAAACATAAAATAATCTTTCTTATAAGATCTATAACAAAGGATAGCTACATAAAATAAAAATAAATTAATCTTTTTATAGTATCCACAACAAAATAGCATAGTCATATGAAAAGAAAACTAAAATAATCTTTCTTACGGGATCTACAATGAAATAGGGTAATCATATGAAAAAAAAAACTAAAGTAATATTTCTTACTTGTGTTGGCATAGCTCCTAGAATTCTCTAGGTGTCTTCCTTTTCTACCAAACACTCTTGAGTTTTTCTTTGCCTTACTTAACTTGTCACACCCAAAACCCTTATACAAACTATGTTGTGATGTATCTAAGGCCTCAACCTATTTATAAGGGGAAAACGGAAGAAATTAGGCTCAAATCAGCTTCAAAACAAAAAAGAAATAGTAAAAAAAATTCTTTTAAAAATACATCATAGAACACAGTTTCAAAAAACAATGGTTGCAAAACAAAACTTCAAAAAATAAGCAACGGAGAGGTGACAAAAGAAAACGTGAGACAGTGATAAAAAAAGTTATACGCCTTTTTTCATCACGTTTGCACATGAATGTGCTTTTTATCTCTCTTCACTTTTAAAATTTGATTTTTATTTTTATTTTATTTTATTTTCCAAAATCATTTTCATAAGTTCATTTTTTAAATTTCTTTCTTCACTAATACCCACGCACTCAAACACTTGTAACATGCACATTGAGTATCTAAATCAAATTCTGTTTAAACCTACAAGATTCTTATCAAGTGTTCAAATTAATCATATGTTGAAATTGTATCTAAACATTACTTATCATGGTTGCCTAGTTCAATGCCAAAACTTTTATAGTATTTTAGCAAAATAGAAAATGTGATATCTTGAGAACTATAACCTTGATTCTAGTGAACCAAGGGGCAAATTAATGTTTTTGAACATTGTGGATGCATTGATAAGATCATATTCGAGGTAGCACTTCATCCTAAGGCACTTCCTTAATAAAGCTAATTTATGCAATATTTAATTATAATTAAAAATGAACTCCAAATACTAGTTTAATGACAAAAGGTAACAAGGCATATGTTTTGGGTAGGACTTGGATTTAAAATTACTCCATGCACAAGTATTATGGATGAGTGATGAGTAGACCCTACGCCCAACCATATGAATCATAGTGTTCATGCACGATTCAGTCGAATTCTATGGACTTATAGCTCTCTAAGTGCACTAGTCTCTAGGAAGTGAAATTAACCATTGCAATCATTGTCTTCCCAATTACACTTTTGAAATAAGAAGGTATGGTTAAGTGCAACTAAGACATGATTTTTATCATTTTTTATGTTTTTTGTTTTAAGTCACCTAAGGATAAAGAATAATGAATAAAAATAAAATAATTAAATTGCTAATTTAGTCTAAGTAGCTACACCTAACTAATCATAACATAAGTATCTATTTCCACTTGCTGTACACATCCTGAACACATTTAACACTACTAAGTTACCAAACGTTAAACATCACTGGGATTACCAAGCACTAAGTGTATGCTCGAAGTGGTCATACTTATGTGCTTAATTAATTGCTATTTAATCTAGCTTAATTTAGCTTAATTACTTAAAGCATTAAAGGAAATTGCATAAAACATTAAATGCATAAATAAATAATTAATCTATTTCAAAGTGTTGTAAGGTTTATCAGAAAGCTCATCTTTATTGTTGCACACACTACCGTGCTCAAGTACAATAATGATGGAATAAAGATCTCTACACTCTTTGACTCCTATTTTGAGCACTTAGAAAAATATTCTAACTTTCAAATGACAAAATTGCAAAAGCTCCACCACAACTATGACAAAAGATGCCATAAACATAGTGGGTGAGCACATATTTACAAGCAAAAATAGAAACTGCATCAATGAGGCCTCATTAACACATCAAATCGCACATCGACTGGGCTACGTCAATGGGGTCATGGCAATGGATTTGCGTCGACGAGGCCTCGTCAATGGGACCCAAGGAAATGTGACTCATCATAACCCCACAACTAAATGAAAACTTGTTGTCGAGTGAATAAAAAGAGAAACAAGTTTCTTACAAAATTTTGGGAAGGCATGGGATTATTGAAAAACTACTGACATACACAAATACAACATAGATGGACAAATACTAAGTGCTTAAGTGTACAAAATTACAATCATTACAAAATTCTTGGTATTCAAGACAACAAAATTGAACACCAGGACAAAAATGACAAACACAATTCCTCTAATGGTGTGAAGACAAGAAAGAAGTTCAAACAGTCTTAGGTGGTGGAGATTCCTAAGGCTCTGAAGGACCTTCTCCTACTTTAGGTGCATGCAATGGTTGAGCTGCTTGCAATTATCCTATGATAGCTGCAACCTCTAGCGGAAGACAAAAGGCATCCAACAATGGCTTCATCTTCTCCTCCTTGCTCTTAGGATCGTTCATGGTCCATGCTACATCATGAATGTGGGCTGGTGTGAAAACATCCCAAGGATAGGGCATTGCTAGGAACAACTCCTTCATGTTGATGAACTAGGCAGCAAAAAGTTTACATTTAACATCAAACACCTTTACTGCATTCTATAGCTCTTTGTAGTCACTTAGTCTCCTAGCCAGGTTCTCAATTTTAGACCACTGATCGATGAAGCGCTACTTGAGAACATCGAGTTCTACATATGCCACCTCAAGCTTTTGCTTGGTGTCTTTGTGATGATTGAACTTAGCCTCGTACAATAATTACAAATTGGCCACCTATTTCTCTAATTCGGACGGTGGCTATTTGGTAGCCAATATCATCAAATTTGCATAATGGAGATTGGAAAGCTTCGTGTACTCCATCATCTTTATGATCTATAGCTCTTTCATGAAAATCCTCACCTTATTGTATTCATTGAGCCCATCAAAGATAGATTGCTAGACATCTCCTCCTTCCTTGAGTTGCTGGAGAGACTCATTAACTTTTTCCTTCATCATATGAATATGTTCTTCACTCATCTCTTTTTATAGAACAACCTAATCTCTATAGTAATTTTTGACTCTTTCAAATTTGAGAGCCTCATTTTTCCAAGTAACTACCTCTATTGCATATCTATGGCACAATGCTCGGACTTCCTCCATGGAGAGATTTCTATTTTCAGCTGCCAATCTTCTCAATTCCATGTTTAGTATGGCTAGCTACTCCTGCTATTAATGGATTGAATCTTGCATTTTTTGCTTTTACACATCAACATTCTGTAGGTAGTAATTCTTTATGGTCAAAGCCACGTTCTCCTAATGATTCTGATCCAAGGCCATTTTGATATTATGCATGGTGGCATTGGCCAAGGATTGATCAAAAATCACTATCTCCTTTGCATCCTTAGCATTCTTCAACTTTTCTTGAAGCTTTTGAAAAGCTTCATCATGGGTCAATGTAGGGCTAAGAAGTGCAAGATCAGCAAGATAGCCTCTTAATTCAACAACTTCTATAGCTAGGTGTTAGTTTAAAGCCCATGCTATTTCAAGTTGCCCCTCCATGATAATGTATTTTCCCCTTGCTTCTAGCAACTTTCACTATGTTGTAGTGATTGTATTTGAAAGGTTAAAGACATTAAAAATTAGTTGTCCTATTCCTACTAGTCAATCCAACAACTCTTCATGCTCTAATATACTTAATTTTTCACTAACTATTCCTACGAATGTATGCACATCTCGAAGTATAGAAATGTTTGGTATAGATGCCACAAGTGCATTTAATGCCTTAATAATTCTATCAGCAACTAGCTCTACTACTGTCTCCTACCCATGATGTTGCATCACCAAGATAATTGCCCCCTAACCCTCCTCTAGATGCACCAAGAAAGTAGTAGCATTCCCAAAGATGTCTAGGACTTGCTACTATTGTAAGAGCGAGACCATTACCTCTCAGGTGTTAGGATTTGATCTCACAAGTAGCTGCATACTTAATGAAAAGATTGGCCCACCTCCCTCCATCTGGTTGATGGTTTGAGCAACTTTTTTGAGGTAACTCATTACTAGGTGATACATGGATGGATCATCATCACTCATTCCTACTTACTACTCCTACTTACGAAAGAGCTACTCTCAAATCTCATGCATTTATTCAAGGGTAGTGTGGGACTCTAGTGTTGTTCGTGAGTAGGTGATGATGTTGGTGATTACTAATCCTCTTCCTTGGTTATGGTAGGGGTCTTGTCTTTCATCATCTCTACCCAAGAGGTAGAAGGAGTATGCCAAAGTGTATCATTGGTATAACAAACTATTCCTATCCTTTTACATAATTTTCTGATAAGGTAGGGAAAGGGTAGGGCCTTCCTTCCATGATCATTTTCCTTAAATCGCTATTCTATCTCTAGATAGATTAGCTATGGAAGGTTCACAGGGAATTTTCCACTCAAAGCAACACACATATGGATGGAAAAGGTAGTCACCTTACTAGGCCACATCATCAAATTGAGGTGATAGGCTACTATCTTGAAATATACACACTCTACCAAGGTGAGTGCACCATACTTCTTACAGTCCACTCCATAGCATTATTGGGTCCACTCCTTCTTTGTTTCCAGGTCTACATGTGTAGAGATCTTTGCTAGATTTGTTCCAATATCAAGCAACCCCAGGGCCTACACAATAGCTTCCAATGAGTATGACACCTAAATGTCCTTAATCTTCACAATGGCTTCCACCCACCTACCATTCCAAAAGAGATGTCTCTCCTATGTACCACTCCCCACTAGAAGTGATGATTGGCCACAAGGTAGAGATTTGCAATTGTGTCTTGACCTTTGGTGGTGCATGTTCCAAGAATGATCCAAAGTTCAATTCTTGGAGAATTGAATGTTGGATGTCATGAGGTTTGATATGATCAAGGTAGGCTTGAGTGAATGCAACCTCAAGTCTTGGCACTAGTCCTGGCACCTCATCTTGATGGGATTCTTTTGTTACAATCGCTTCCTCAAGAATTTGTTGGACAAATTCCACTTTGGGCTTCTCCCAAAGAGGTCACATTGCATGAGTTTTTGCTACCTGCTATTGGGCTTGTTCTTGTTACTCCCTTCCAACTCTTGTTCATTTGTCCCTTAGTTGAGATGGTCCTCCTTCTTGTAGGCATTTCGGTCTAGGTGCCATCTATAATCACAACATGACTAAGGAGTAGCACTTAATGTGTAACTTTGAAACATTTGGAATACCTTATCTCTTGGGGTAGTTACACTTAGCTAAGTTGTGATCATGGCCTATTTGATTATTTTAATATTATTTTTTTTATTTGATTAGATAGGTTATTGAAGTATGTTGGAAAGGTTTAACTCTCATAGGTTGATGATTTAATATTATTTTATTCATTAAACCCATGGGGGAATTAGAAAAATTCTAAAAACATTTCTATCCAAAACCTAAGGTTTGTGACCCCCATTACGTAAAGCATACCTCTAGGAGCTACAGGGTTAAAGAATGGAGTGAATCAAACAAATGGTTTGAAAGTTACAGGCTCTAGAAGGTTTTAGGGTAAAATTACAAAAACTCCCCTTACACTTGAAGCAAATGGCAAAAAAATTCCTAAGTGGTGATCACTATTTATAGAATTTTTCCCTTGCATCAACTAGGCCTCGTAAATGGGGCCTAGTTGATGTGATCAGCTGCATCGATTGGGCCTAGTCAATGCAACTATTGACCATTGTTGACTAAGTCAAAATTTGAAAAATATAAGAAGTTTTTAAATAAAATTGGAGTCAAATGAAAGCCAAAAAAGCCAAGAATACAATGAAATACATGAAGAGGATTTGAGAGTTCATAAAAGATGGAGAATTATTGGAGAAATGCCTTAAGGAGCACATAGTTGGACACAATCGATGGGAAATGCAAAATATTTTATTACCAAAATGTCTAAGGATAAAGGACTTAAATAGTCCAACCAAGAGCTATGCAAGTGGGGCATCCCCATAGCAGGGTTATGCCCTTTTTGCCCTTACATAACCTCAACTAAGGAGTCCATGGGTCCCAAAATTGATTAATGGTTACAAAAAGCTAAGGACCAAAACCTGAAGAATCTAACGAAGAATTTTAACACATCAAACTAAAACATTAAATAAAAACATAAAAACCAATAGTGAGGTAAGTTATGAAGAGCATTGATGGATGGGATAGAGAATGGAATGGATGTTCCAATCATGGTCAAATGAGGTCCCTTGTGAATTTCATGGTTAAATGACCTAATAAAGTCCAACCTTAGTCCAAACCAAAACCAACCACTTTCAGTAACTTCACATTGTCACTCCAGGACTATTCCATCCCCTCAAGACACAACAATGCTCCCATGAGCAATCACCATTTCTTATTTGAGAAGAAAAGAGAAGCAAGAAGTAAGAAAGAACCTTAGTTAGAGGGGACTTTTAAGCATGGGTAACATGTCTTTCTAATTCCATAACAAGTGCTTATAGTCCATTTATTTTGTCTAAGGGGTGTTCTTTGAATTTCCATCATGTTTTTTTTTTAACATTTTATGTTTTTTTATGAATTTTTAAATGGGAACTACACCATGCAAAGACTTATTCAACTTCATATTATTGGTCAACATGGAATGATAAGAAATCCATGAAAACACACATGCACTCAAGCAAGTAGAGAGGCACAAAGAGTATTAAATCCCCTTGAAGTCAAACCCTTTTTAAACCTTTGAATCTTTCCCAAGTTTGGAAACTACCAAGGTCAAAACTTCATTAAAGTTTTATTAATGAAAAAGGAAACTCATATTTCCAAAACCAAGAAAACCATAGAGTTGGTGGATGGGTGGATGACGTGGACTCACTGCCTATTCCATGAAAAAGAAACCTATCTTAGCTATTCGTCATCAAAATTCAAAAATAGAAACTAAACATTAGCAATAAAAAACATTAGGTATAAACCACCATTAGTAACTAGCTGCATCATCACTAAATCCTATTGGCAATAAAGCACTTTTTTATTAGAAAGCAAGAAAAATTCACACCAAAATAAAGCAAAGTATACAAGAAATTGTAAAAATATTTAAGAAAAATAAAACATACCAATGATGTTGTAAAATAAAAAAATTAGAAGAATAACAAAGTGTAAAACAAAAATGGTATAAAAACAAAGAAAGTATAAAACAAAAAAATTAGAAAAAGTACGGAGCCACTGAATAGATTAGCATGGATGACCATATTTCTCATAACTAAGTCAAAAGGAGGAGATCATAAAGATTGAGCATGGTTATCCATCCAATGAGGAGTTGATAACACTAGCTTGTGTGGGCTCATGCAAAGGTTTTAGTTCTTGTATGTTGACCAGCTGTTTCTTGTGTGGGCTCTTAGGTTTGTAGATTAATATGACCCTAGAAGGAAAAGTTTCATAAATGATGTAAGGCCCTTTCCACAATGTCTGGAACTTAGTTCATTGAGGTGCATGTGTGGGGTTCTAGTAAAGAACCTTGTCTCTAGGTTGAAATTTCACTTTCCTTATCCTAAGGTCATGGCATTATTTACTAATTTCATTGTGCAATTCATTCAAGGACAAGGCCACTAATCAATTCTCATCTAACATGTTAAGGTTGATCAATCTCTCTTTTTGTGCTAGGCTTAGGTCAAGTTCAAGGTCATCAGCTATTGAAAGTGTATGGAGCTCAGATTAAATTGGTAGAGTTGGTAATTTTCCGTACACCAACTCATGGGGAGGGTAGCTTATAGGGAGTTTTCATGTTCAGTAGTGTGCCCAAAGGACATCATTAAGTTTTGTGCTGCAATCTCTCCTATATTTGCTCATTGTTCTTGTTAAGATTTTCGTGATCTCCCTATTGGTAACCTCTACTTAACCATTGGCTTGGGGGTGGTAGGGTGTTGTTAATTTATGCTCAACCTCTAAGCATTGCATGAGCTTGGGCAAGGTAGCACCTATAAAATGAGTACCATTATCAAAAATCAATGAACATGGCACTTCAAACCTGTTTACAACATTTTGTTGTACCAACTATGCAATAGTGGACAATGTATAATTGATGACAACCACTGCTTTTACTCATTTTGTCTAATAGTCAACAATGACTATTATGTATGCCTTTTTATTTAACATGGGTGTGATGGGACCCATGAAGTCTATGCCCTAGATATTGAAGGATTCCAGTGGTTGGATCCACTGCTAAGGTTCCTCCATTTGGGCAATCATCCCACTATCTTGTTGATAGTGTTCACAAGAGCAAATGAATTGGTAGCATCCTTAAAGATTTTAGGCCAATAGTACCTTGCCATCAAGATTTTAATGGTCATGCATCTCCTTACATAATGGTCCCCACAAGAACCCTCATGAGCATCTTGGAAAACATGTAATTGGTTAACATCAAGAACACACAAACAAACTAGGCCATCAGCACACACCTTGTAAAGGTGTCCGTTAATCTCCATGAAGTGTTTGGCCTAATAAAGAAACTATTGTTTCTTCTGATGGTCTACCTCTTGTGGCATCTCTTGAGTGAGAAGATAAGTGAGGATGTCATCGTACCATTTTGGTTTAGTAGGCAATTGTTCATTTATTACATCAGTAAAGAGGAATTCATCATGAAATTAATCAAAGAGTGGGCTCTCATCCTCTTTTTTGTCTCATCGTAACTAAGATAAGTGATCAACAATCACATTCTTGGTTTCCTTTCGATCTACCATTGTGAAATCGAACTCCTACAAGATCACTAGCCACTGTATGACATGGGAGCTCATTGTTGGTTTATTCATTAGGAAGCGAATGGCACTATGGTTAGTGTGCACAAACACCTTATATCCAAGCACATGCTACCTGAACTTCTCCAAAGCATACACCACAATTATTAGCTCTTTCTCCATCCTGGTGTAATTGAGTTGTAAACCCACAATGCTTCGACTTGTGTAATGACTGTCATATTGACATTTTTGACTATCCAAATGCATAAGCATAGCTTCCAAGGAATATTTTGATGCATTCGTTATGATGTTAAATGGATGAGATTAATCAGGTGCTTGTAGAATTGGAGTTTCTATAAGCTTCTCCTTAAGTTGTTCAAATGCCTTTTTGCATTCCTTGATCCATATAAATGAAGCATCTTTCTTTGTGAGCTTGACCAATGATTTTGCGATCTTAGAGAATTTCTCTATGAATCGCTGGTAGTAGCTAGTGTGTCCAAGGAATGACTAGATATTTTTAACAGTTTTCGGTTGATGGGTTATTCCTAAGATGACCTAAATCTTTTTAGGATCTACCTTAATCCCTACTTGATCAAATATGTGTCCCAACATAATGTCCTCTTGGACCATGAGATGGCTCTTTTGCCAATTGAATCGATGATTATTCTTCACACACCTTTTAAGCACTTTTTCAAGGCATTATAAGGTTTGCTAAAATGTAGCATCATAGGTGGAGAAGTCATCCATGAAGACTTCCACCCCACTACCAATTTGCTAGTGAAAAATAATCAAGACAAGACATTGGAAAGTTGCAAGGGCACTACATTGACCAAAGGGCATTTAATGATATGCAACAGTCCCATAGGGACTTGTGAATGTTGTTTTAGCCTGATCCTTAGGCACGATATGAATTTGGTTATAGCCACTATCACCATCCATGAAGCTATAATAGCAATGCCAAGAAATAGTGTCCAACACCTAGTCCACAAATGGTAATGGAAAATGATCTTTGAATGTTGCCATGTTCAATAGCCTAAAATCATTACAGACCCACCATTTTCCACCTTTCTTTGGCACAAATATAAGTGGGCTAACCCACTCTCTATTTTTAATTGGATAGATGAACCCTACCTTGAGGAGTTATTCAATTTCCTCTTTGATGATCTATTTCAATTTGGGGTTTAGCCACCACTATGATTGCCTTTTTAGCTTCATGCTTTGATTGGTATAGATGCAATGCTAGCATAACTTAGGATCAATCCCTATGAGTTCAGGATATGACCAAGTAAAGGTTGGTGGTCATTTGTTGACCACCTTCAACAACATCCTTTTCTGCTTAGGAGCAAGGTTAGCATTTATTATCACCAACTTGTCATTTTTCAGAAATGCATATTCCATGCCAGTCTTTCTGAATGCATTTTTCTTGGAAATCTCTAGGGAAATATCTCTAATGTCCATTTGTGCATCAACAGTGCTCAACCAAGCCCCTTCTAGAATGATTAGGAAGTCCCCCTTACAATTTTCAACTTTGATTATCAAGAAATTGGTAGGATACGACCACCCATAAATAGTGGTTATAAAGTCCTCCACTAGTCCCAAAGAAATAATGATGGAGTGATCTACCAATTCTAAACATATGTTGCTCTTCTTGAGAGGAGGCATGTTCCAAGTGTTGTACATTTCATGGGAAATCATATTAACTCTAGAACTTGAGTCTTGCATGGCTCATTCCCAACAATTTGCAAATAGATGAGAAGGCTTCTAGGATTAGCTCTTTTCCTAGGAAGGATTCTAGCCTTGATCCAATCAAATACAACATGGGCTAATATGACTATGTAAATCTTGGGAGGAATTTGATTTGAAGGACTCTCAAAAGAAATGGATGTATAGGATGAAGGAGATACAAGGCAACCAGCTACATAAGTAGATAAGGGCTTAGTAGGGCTATTGATTCAAAAGAATGGTCTTTTATAGGATCTGGTTTCCAAACCACTCAACTGAGGAGCCAACTATAAGTTAACGACCTTGGTAGCATTACGTTGTTGCAGCTGCATAGGAATTTTGCCTTGCATGGATGGAGCAAGTGGTAATTGGATTAAGGGTGGAGGAGCATGTGCTAAAGGATGAGAAGGATGATTAGGATATGGGATTTCCCCACTAGTAGATGGAGAATGAGTTCTGTAATACTCTAGAGGATGGTAGTCATGCTAAAAAGAAGCATGAATAAAAGAGTCATGCAAAGACATTGGTTACTGAACACAATATCCATATGGATTTGGCTGCATGTAAGGGTACTACTACCTTGGTGGTGGCATCCCCCACAATTGTGGGTGTTACCACTATTGATACTACTCATATGATTGTGATGGAGCCCCACTTAGATAATAAGCCTGTTGTTGATGGTGGAACTGCCTTGGGTAGCTTTGAGGGTAAGGCAAACTTTTGAATGCTTACCTTTGTGCTAGTTTAGAATTTAGATCATACACCCTAAATTCTTGTAAATGTGACACAATAGGGCAACATTCCTTAGGATGTTCATATTGGTAGATGTCACACCCACCATTGTCATCTGATTATGACTTCACAACCTCTTTTACTATCATAGCCTTGCCCTTACCCTTTGGTAGACACTTTCAACTTCCTTCCTTCTCCTACGATCATAATCACTACCATGTTCTTTGGATTGTTCTAGAATTTTCAAAGCAGTTTGAAATTTTTCATCCAAAAATTCCTACATTTTATCAACCTTAGCCGAAATTTTAGATACAAATTTTTGAATTGGTAAGGTTTTTCATTGTACCACCTCATCAAGTGGTGCTTCCCCCTCACTATCACAAACTTGGACCTCCCTTTTTCTGATGGAAGGATCCTAGTTATACTCCTCAGCATTTTCCCATTTTATCAACTCACCTTCTTCTTTTACAACCTACTAAATTAGCTTTTAAATCTAATGTTCTCTTAGTTCTGACAATCTTCCTTGGGCATAGACCGCAAGAGTTCTCCTCAGATTAGACTAGAGCCCATCTATAATATGGCAAAGTTGTTCTTGTTGAGAATAACCATGGCTAGGACATCTATGCAAAAGGGATAATACTTATCCATGGTTGTGTCCAAGGGTTCATGTATTTCTTGTCACCAGCCTTGGATTTGCTTTCTCAAATTGGACAATCTAAAGTATGTCTGATATTTATCATTGTATAGCTTAAGCATTGTACTTCATCTATGAATTGATTCTAGCTCTAAGTTGCGGTACCAACTTTTTTCTTCTTTTATGAGTGTCCTGGGGAACAACTTAAGTTCTATGCCAGCTCATGTATTTCTTATCACCAACTACTTTATTTTGCTATCTTTTATATGCCTAGTTAGGATCTTGACTACCTTTACAATGTTTAGCATGCTTCAAGTTGCCAACAAGGGCTCATCATCGTCATGATTTCAATGATGTTTATGATGTTCCCCACTACCCCTTCAATCATGGCGGGGCCTACAATCATTGTCTCATCATTCACCACCATCACAATTTTGTCCCCTATGATTTTGATTAGATTCAAAGGATGAAGAAGAAGATGTAGATGAAGAGGAAAAAGAGGGAGGAGGACTACTACCACCACAGTGTCTGCCACTTCCTCTCCACTTGTCACAACCACGTTCATCAGATTTTTTATCGTCATGATGCTTGCTCAAGCCCTTACCTTAACTCCCACTTTTACCTAAACCTAGATTGTTGATAGTGAACTATAGATTCAAGTTCAAGTCCCCATCACCAATGTCAAGGGATGGAGAATCTTCATGTTGAGAACATCCATAGGGAGGATTCTCATTGTCATTTTGGTTCAATAGGAATAAGGGGTTGGTGAACTATTTCCCCTTCATAGCTTCATGGCACTTCTCCTAGTGCCAATCTCATTTGTGTTGTGTTTCTGTGAGATGGTAGTCCCAATAGTCATGGTCCTGCATAACGTATTCATCATGGAGGTCCTAGATGTCCAACCTCTTAAGAGTTTGGAGCATCATCCTAGGAACAAATCTGTCAGAAGGCAACGCAACATTACCCTTAATATCTCTTCACTACAACTGCTCATGCTGATGCAAGATGAAGGTGAAATCAAGTATAAATGCATCTCGATGTGTACATCACCTTGAATTCTTGGGGCACTAGAAATTTTGAATCATCATGCCTATGAGAAGAAGACATTTTGGATTAGAGAAAAATTTAGTGTGCTTAAATTATAATTATAATTAGTAATTTTTCAAATGATTGTGACTTTAGGATTCATTCCAATGATCTTAAATAACATTCACTAAGTCCTAGATAGTGCATGTATCAAACTACAAGTCCCCAGCAATGGTGCCAATGATGAGCAACAAGTAGACCCTATGCCCAACCATATGAATCACTAAGCATTCACACATGATACAGTTGAATTTTATGGACTTATAGCCTTGTAAGTACATTAGTCTTTGGGAAGTGAAACTAATCATTATAATCGTTGTCTTCCCAATTACACTTATGAAATGCAAAGGTATGATTAAGTGAAACTAAGGCATATGATTTTTATCATTTTTTATGTTTTTTTTAAGTTGCCTAAGGATAAAGAATAATGAATAAAAATAAAATAATTAAATTTCTAATTTAGTCTAACTAGCTACACCTAACTAATCCTAATATAACCATTCATTCCCACTTTCCATACACATCCTGAACATGTTTAACGCTACTAGGTTACCAAACGTTAAGCGTTACTGGGATTACCAAGCACCAAGCATATGCTAGAAGTGGTCGTACTTATGTGCTTAATTAATCACTATTTAATCTAGCTTAATTTAGCTTAATTAATTAAATAATTAAAGGAAATTTTATAAGAAATTAAATGCATAAATAAATAATTAATCTATTTCAAAGTGTTGTAAGGTTTATTAGAAAGCTCATCTTTATTGACACACACACTACCGTGCTCAAGTACAATAGTGTTTGAATAAAGATCCGTACACTTTTTAACTCCTACTATGGGCACTTAGAAAAATATTCTAACTTTCAAATGACAAAATTGCAAGAGCTCCACTATTATTATGACAAGAGATTCCATAAACACAATAGGTGAGTGCATATTTATAGGCAAAAATAGACACTACATCGACGAGGCCATGTCAACGCATCAAATCCCATATTGATGAGGTCACGTTAATGTGGCCATGTTGATGAGACCCAAGAAAACACAGCTCATCAATTATTTAATCACATATGCATAAAAAAAATAAAAGATGCCTAATTAAATGTTCATAATAAATAATAAATGTGCATAATGAAGATTAAATATTCAAACTAAATGTGCATAAAAAATAAAATATGCATAATAAAATACTTGTAAATGAATGATAATTAACATTAAGAAAAAAGTTCAACGGTAATTGGACTTCAACATTTAATTATAAAATATTCAGAAGATCTATGAGTAAGCTTAAACAGTATTGAAATAAAGGATACAAAACTTTAACACAAAATACCCTAGCAACCAAATTGCATTAACTTACATAGAAAACCAACAACAACAATAATAATGCATTTGAAAATATTAAATAATTAATCATATGCATTAAATTAAATAATTAAATTTATGCAAATTCCTAGATTATAACAAAAACAGTTACACCCTAGGAAGAAAAATCCTAGGGGAGAAGACGAACATGGACTTTGACAAGGATGTGACTGGCCATGGTACTCTAAAGCTAAAGAAAAAGAATGAGAGGAGTAGGAGGTGCAATCAGTGCATCAACCAACACCTCAAACTTAATAGTTTATTCAAGACAAGGCACTAGCACCACCTGCTTCTACAACAAAAACATAAATGACAATTTCCAAGGAGTATATTAGGGCAATCAATAATAAGGTAGTTATGGCTAGTGTGTTAACTGAGTTAGAGTTAGAACCCTTTGGAGTTAACTCTATAGGGTATGAGGAAGTAGCTATAAGCATTCCCACTATGGTCCACCTTGTCATTGAAGAACAAGCACTTTCTAGGTGAAACCTACTTTTTTTAGCATAATCGACAAGAGGACATCACTATGAAGATAGAAGACATCTTTGTCTCCTACGTTGTTAAAACCATTTCTATTGAGTTAGGAATCCTAAACATTAGAAAATAATCTCTTCCAATTTCCATCCACTCTAATAATAATACTAGGATTTTATGGCTTTAGAGAGCCTTTGGTAATGGAAACAACGAGTATAAGTCCCTAACAATAGTAAAGAAGGTTTATTTCAAGATCGGGACTATCACATTTTCCCCATAATGCACCTAAATAGAATTTCCTCTTATGTAACCCATGGATGCACAATGCTAAATGAAAAGTGCTCAATAAATTTGGCTCATCTTCTCTTCCTTCAGATCAAGTACAAATTCCAAGAGAAGAACTAGTCTGGGAAGAAGATCTTAGCCTTCACTTGTCTAATCTAAAAGCTATGAAAACTATTGGGAATCATGGGATACACAAATGACATCATTAGGAAGGCCTAAAACATTTTTTGATTTGATATCAAGAAGGTGATTCCTATAAGAAAAGACTAAGATGTACCACCACTTCCGAACACTGAAACTATAGCAAGAAGCACATTTGCATCAACCAAAACATCAACTCTAGCAACAAATATTCTAACAATGAGAACCATAGGTGCTAGGATTTACACAACATAGAGTAGCATAGCAAGTGCTAGCACTCAAGCACCTATGGTTAACCCAAGAGTCTATCACCCTATAATGAACCATGTGTAGGAGCTATTTTCAGCCATGAGTTTTGGGACATGAGACCTAGAAAACATGTTCAATGTCATCAAGGATGAACTTAAGTTATTAATGGATTCCAAAACTAGATAAATTTCAATAAACATGATGATGGATGACTAGGTGAGGTAGATCTTTGGAAATGTGAACACATTCCAATTCAGCTTGGAATCTAATGAGGGTGTGATCATTGTGGTGATGCCCCAAAAAGATTAATAAGGAGCTATAGAGCTACCTACCACCAACATCAACATGATACTAAATGTCCTTGTGGCATAGATCCTTGACTTTGTTGCCACATAAGACATCCAAGTATTCATAAGGATAAGCACTTATAAGAAGGGAATGGTGATCAAAATTTACTATGTAGATAGGGCAAGTAATTGAAAACATGTTTAACAACCCTAAATATATCCTTGTCATACATTTTTAGCTAATTGAAACTAAGGAAAGTTGGTACTATCTAAAAACATCAAGTCAAGTTGGACATGCAAAAGTTATAGGATGAAGTTACCCAACTTCATTTCCATCTAGATAATCTTGTGTGGTTCGTTGTCCCTAGGCTACTTAGTTAATTTTGCACTAATGAGATTGATCAATTAATAGCCAAGCAGAAACAAGTGGAGATTGAAAAGAAGGTAACATGGCATGCATCAATGACCAATGCAAAGTCACATGCATTAGAGAAGATCACCACCATGTTGTAAGAGGAGAATAAAGACCTGGTAGCAGAAAATTGAAGATTGAATTAAGTGTTGAAAGAAAAAGAATAAATGAAAGTAAGCTTGAGTCATCTTCAAAAACAAATGATTAAGGCAGATTTGGAGATAAAGAAGTTAGTTATGAAAAATTACAACCTATCCATGGTAGAAGATTAGGTGATTTAACAAAGGTTTGCAATTGAAATTAGAGCCTAGAAGAATGACACTACAAGGGAAGAAGTGTTTAAAAAAACATTACAAAGATCAAGTTATCCTATAGAAGGAAATTAATGAAAAGAAAATTAAAATGATCAATACCTAACTAAACATTTCCTTGTAGCAATCAACTAATATTGCTTGGAAGAGCATCCTTGATGGGATCAATAAAGTCAACTAACCAAAGATTAAAATGAAGGAGCTGCAAATCAAGAAGATTATAAAACAATGTTTGCTAGACTTGGTGTCCACCGATACATAGAATTTTATAAGGTCACTCATGAAAAAGGATCATTTAATGATGGGGGAAAATGGCTTCAAAATGGAATATTGAAGATTAAGACTTAAATTTGAGCTTTAAAGATCTAAAAATAAGGATTAAAAAAATCTCATTGAAACACATGTGGGAACAACAATATGAAATAAACTAATTTTATTTACAATAGATCCAAGGATGATCCTTAACAAAAAATACCTACTTATTTATCTGCTACTATTTCTAGACAAAGTAAGATGGTAATTACACATGCACATGTGGAATCTTACTATCCATTAATTGAAATAGAGAGATGGATCAATCCTCAAAGAGATCAATGCATTTGTAGATTTTGTATAGATGCAGTAGTGGAAGATAAAGGGCATATCTTTCTGAATTTTTTTTTAATTAATGCTCTTAGAGTTAAATATAGTATTTAGGCAACAACTTTGCCACATTGTTTTAAGATAAAGGTATTAATTTTGGATCATTTTCTTAATGGGCTATTGAAGATCCATCATGACTATATCGAAGCCTTGTAATAAAAAAAAATTTCCTATAGATCATTTGTGGTCTCACAAGGATGTAGTTAAGAATTTTCATTTCCATAAAACTAGCTAACCTTTGTTATGCCAATCTTGTCATGTTGATAACTAGTTGATCAAGGACAAAGCTATAGCAACAAGCTGCTGCCATAGTAAGCATACTTGCCACTTGTTAATTACTTTTTGGTAATGCAATTCAATACTTACTCCTTTCAAATCTTTTAATTAAGATCAAAATATGGAAAAATTAGGCATTAAACCCTTAGTGTTCACCAAAAAGAACATCCTAAAACTTTAAGGTATCTTAAATCATTAATTGTATTTATATGCTTAATTATATTATCTTACTTTTTACTTTTAGATTTTAGGAAAACTTCTAAAATTTTTGTATTTTTTTCATTTTCATGACTAATTCATTTATAACTCTAGATGCACAAAAATGAAGAAATAGTATTAAACATACTTAAAATATGCTAGATATCATGCTTGGAAGATTTAAGATGCTTGAGAGCAAAAACTACTCTTACTACCTTGCGACATGCATAAATAAATAAAGAGGGAGGCATGCATATATATAGATATTTTTTATTACAAACAAATAAAGCATGTGAGAGAAATACACAAATAAGTTCTCAAGTGCCATCTATCAAAAAATGTGGCATTCATCTTTAATGCTATTTCTATTGCATAATTAACATATTCCTTCTTCACAAGGAATTTTGAGCCATCTTTATGTTTCAACTTTCATATCATGAGATTCCATTCATGTTCTACTAACTGTCTATCATAAATGATGAGGAATAATAATAGATAAATAGTTTATCTTTGAATTAAGGTCTTCCGTGATATTAGTTAAATAGAAATTCTTTTTCCCTTCTACATTTTCCTTAAGTTTATGAAATACTACTTATTTTACCAAATTGCAAAATTAGTATTAGAATAAAGAATTTAATCTCAAATATTCTATTTATTAAGCTATAAAAATCTCTCATGAAGCCATCCTTTATCATGGATTTCCATCATTACTCTTTTCAAAGTATTTACCCAATGAGGATTTAAAAATATTATGAGCATAAGCTATAAGGGACCATCATTTGCAATAATGTTAAGGTGTTCATTTCTCAAGTCAAAGACCTAGGTTTAAGCCTAGGCATAGCTACTCAGAGAGATCAGGCTTTTGCTCATCTACCAACCCTCCCAAAACCTTGCTTAGTGGCATGAGCATTGTGGCTCTGGGTGATGATCCTTTATGAACATAGGCTATAAACTGATAAATGATATTAATTTCTAAGTGCATCATCTATGCTTTAAGAAGCATAAAATAATATTGTATATGTCTTTCACTCTAAATTTATCAAATAGGAAAAGCTTTTGAATTTCTTCTATTTGTTTCCAATATTTATTTGATAGGGTAGGATCTAAAACAACGCACCCATAAAGAATGGTTGATTGAACAATAGCATGATAGAGTTCTTTTAGATATTCTAAAATAGGATAGATTCCTTCTTACATTTTCTTTTCAAAAGCAAATAAGTCTTTCATGCCATTTGCAACTCTTTAAGTAATGCACTAATCCCATTTAAGAAATGAAGCCTATGTCAATTAAAGTTGCAAGAAGCTACTGAAAACTATTCCTCTTCTAGTACTTCTAACTGGTTTACTTGGAGTAACGCTAGACATGGTGATTCCTACATCTCTTCTTGGTTGGATCGGGTTTATCTATCTACTAATCCCCTTATTCATTTTACTTCTACCAATGGTGCCCCTATCCAAGCAAATTATACCCAGGTTTTGTCATATCATTATCCTATTCATTGGTCTCTTTCCCACTCTAGGAACTCCTACTCTTCTAACGATCTTTATATTCTTAACACTGCCTTTCTTCATAGTAACTCCCTTTGCTCTCTATTGACGTAAATATGGAATTTGCATCCTAAACCCCTTGGTGAAGATGGTTGGATTGATTGGTGGACTAATGCTTATATCTGCCTCCAACGGTTTTCCAAACATGTGGGTAAATTGGTGGCTTCACGACTAAGTTCTCACAAGTCCAACCTTCATAAGGAAATCTCCTTTCTTCAAAATACCATTAATAAATATGAAGCCACTAAGGCTCACTTTAGTCGTTTGAAACTTGCCAAAGAGAACCTACATATAATGGATCACTATGAAGCTAGAGGTGCTCACCTTTGTGCTCGTCTCTCTTGGCTCTGCATGGGTGACCAGGCTACTAATGGCTTTTTTCATCTCCTCAAAGGAGGGAACCCGTCCCATAAAATTCTAGCTATTCAAGTCAAAGATAATATCTTCACCTCCAAGGATGACATTTTACAGGCCTTCTTTGAGTTCTACTCTCGAAATTTTCCAAAAGAGGTGATTGACCCCATTGTAGTTAATACTTGCTTAGGAGCTATTACTCCTTTTAATTGCTCCATCTTTGGTGATGCTTCTCTTCTTTTCAAATAGGATCTTGATAATGCTCTTCAACAAATCCATGATGGTAAAGCCCTTGGTATGGATGGCCTTCCCACAAAATTTTTTAAGAAATTCTGGCCTACTCTTCAAGACATTGTCTATAGTGTGTATAAGGAAGCTCTTAGGGAAGGATCCTTTAGTAAGCAGATTAATGCTGGTATTATTAAGCTTCTCCCAAAGTCAAGAGATCACATGAGCATAAGTAATTAGTGCCCTATCACTCTTTTAAATATTATCTATAAAATAGTTGCCAAAGCTATAGCTAATAAACTTAAACCTTTTCTTCCTCATCTTATAAGCAAGGAGCAAACCGGTTTTGTTCAAGGCAGGTATATTTTAGACAACGTTGTTACTGCTATTGAGGGCTTGCACTGAGCTTCTTCCACTAATCAAAATGCCATTCTTCTTAAGCTTGATTTTACTAAAGCTTACAACATGCTTGATTGGTCCTTTTTTAAAAGTATAGTCAAACACCATACCTTAGGTAATGTTTTTGAGAGACATATCGATCTTGTTTTTTCAGAGGCCTCTTCAGTCATATGCATTAACAGATCCTTCTCTAAGATCATTGAGCTTCAAAAATCAGTTCGACAAGGATGCCCTTTAGCCCCTTATCTTTTCATCCTAGCTGCTGATGCCCTTGGAGCTGTTCATAGATCTCATAATGATTCCATGCCGCTAAGAGGTATCTCTCTTCCACAACAAGGAAAGGATCTTGTTTACACCCAGTTTGTAGATGATACTTTTATCACTTTGATTGAGGACCATAATAATTTTAACACTGCCTTGCACTACATAGATATCTACTGTAGAGCCTCCGGAGCTAAGATCAATTAGAACAAAATGCAAGCCATCCGATCTAGCTTCTCTCCTAGGCCTCCTTGGACTTATCATTTTGATATCAAGTGGCTATCTCTTACTGATAATTTCACCCTCTTAGGCATCCCTATTGCTTTATTTGCTACTCCCACTACCATATGGAACAATGTGGTGGAAAAGGTGAAACATAAAGCTTTGAAATGGGCTTCTAAACCCTTATCTCTTGCAAGTAGATTTATCGTAGTTAATTATATTTTGAGCTCCACTTATGTCTATTACTCTTCCTTTATGGCTCCTTTCAAATCTTCCTTTCAATGCATTAACAACATTCTTAGGAATTTCCTTTGGGGGGATAAGGATGATCACAAAGCTTTTCATCAAGTAGCTTGGGATACTTGCACTTTAAGTAAAGAACACGGGGGCTTAGGCCTTGTCTCTATTGAGCAACAGAGTATTCTCTTGGCCTCCAAATGGGTGACTCGGTGTATTGAAGGAGATGAAGCATGGAAGATCCTTTTTAGGCATAACATCTCTTGTCTTGGTATTCATCATAGATGGAAAAATACTCATTGGAGCAATTGGATCATTAGTGAAGGCTCTCAGAAGATCAAAGGTTCTTTCTAGTTTAAGCAAATTTGGCGATGTTGGAGCCAACTTAGAGGTTTGTTGCAATGAAAACCTTCCCAAATAAGCTTGCACTCTCTATCGACACCCTCGATCTGGTGGTCCCCTATTTTTAAAAAGAATGGAGGTTGTCTTTATGATGAATCCTCTCATAGAGCCAATCATTTTGCTGACCACAATCTCCACCATATTGATCAATTATATACTGTTAGAAATGATTCTCCTACCCTCTCTTGGACACATGCAAAAGTAAAATGGGGGTTTCAAAGAAAAGATATTATCATTTACCAACACATAGAGCAAGTTCTTTCCAACTTTTCTGTGCATAAGTTGCATACTAATACTCCTTGATATGATGATTGGTTTTGGCTTGACGGTTTCCCTCTTCGCTCTTTACACATCTCTAAAGCCAAATCTTGGTTTCATGTGCAAGTTTTTCAATTCTCCACTCTAAATAGACGTTGGAGTTTACATCTTGAGGACCACCAGTGGAAAACTATTTTTCGTTGGATTTGGACTTCCAAGGTCCAACCTAAGCATCGTTTCTTTTTTTGGTCCTTGGTTCATCAAGGTCTTTCCATTGGACATAGGCTTCATTTCTTAGGAATTGATCATCCTAAATGCCCCATTTGTAAAGCGGATGACTCTTTTCAACATGTCTTTTGGGATTGCTCATTCTCTCAATACATTTGGAAATGGTGTCAATCTCTCCAAGTTTTCCTTCCTAATCATTCTATTGGTTTTCCTCAATGTATCTTTCAAGACAATTGTGTTAAGCATCACCTTTAAAAATCCTGGAAAATCCTCTTATTTGAGATTATCTTCTTTATTTGGAAATGTCACCTAGATGCTTGGTATCAAAACACAAACTACAATGAATTTGACTACGGTATGAAATGCTCTATTGCTAGTATTGTTCAACTTCAATGTCAAGAACTAGACTTTATCAATAATATTACCTTTTTCTAAATGATTTCTCTTTGAATTAGTTGTATTGGTCTCCTTCTTCAGCTATCGTCCCAGGGGGTGCGATAAGCTTTTGTCTTGTTTCAGGTGACTGGGGGGTCATCTTGCAACATTGGGCTTTGTTAAGGTTTTGGATTTAATTTTTCTTCTCCAGCTTGTAGCACACCTTAACAACACCCCCCTCCCCTTTTATCTCCTACATTATGTTATCAAATAAAATGAAAAATGTATTATCGTTGTTATGAAACGCTTCCATTATGTTATTACTATTAAATAAAACTTAATAAAAATTTTTAATAACTTTGAGAAAGAAAGCACAATCTATTGCTCTCTTACTTTGAATTAAATATTTTTAAAAAAGGATATTTCTTTATCATTTGTAATACATGAGTCTATTTTTGTTGGACAAATTCCTTTTTCTTAGCCCAAATTAGATTTTTATAAGATTTGATAGTCTCTAATGGCTTCTAAGTCTTTAATAAAATTCTAGTTGTCTTACATTCTCCATTAAACTCTTGTTGATTATCTGAATTTTACCCTTTGGAAATATTACAAGTAGTTGTAATTAGAGTTTTTGTAAAACTCATATTTGGATTTCAAAACTTTTGAATTTCATTTTTAAAATTCCTTTTCATTTTTGCTATCATTTTAAAGTAATTTTTCCTTCTAGTATATCTAATATCTTATCTATTAATAGCATGAAGTATAAAGGAAATAAAAAGATAAAGAAAAAAATTATTGTCTTACATTATCCATTAAACTATTGCTGATTATTTGAATTTTAGCCTTTGAAAATATTGAGAATAGCTACAAGTAGAGTTTTTGTAAGACTCATATTTGGATTCCAAATCTTTTGAATTTTCATTTAAAAAACCTTTTTTCTTTTTATAGTTATTCTAAAGTGATTTTTCCTCATAGAAATTTTCTTCAATTCTAGCTTCATAGGTAGTAAACTTAGTTTCTAATACAATGATCTTCTAACATATCTTCTTCATGCACAGTGGTAAATCTTTAATTTTTTTCACCATATCCTTATATATCACAAGCTTCTTTGTTCTACTTTCCCTTACAACTTTTGAAACTTGAATAATTTAGGGTCTTGTCACCTAAATCCCATTTTAAAATCTTGTAATTAGAGTGGTCATTTATATTTTTGCATAAATTTGATCACTGGAAGTTTTCTTCTAGAATTTAGATCTAATCATTGGATTATGTAGACAAAACCCTCTACTTTATGTGTAGGTTACACCAACTATGAAGATTTACTAGATTTCTATAATCCATCATTGTAGGACCCAACAATATCATGTCACATTGTGTATGTACATTTGATTTGGTTGGCGGTCATGGGAACATATAACTAGTGATATTATTTTATGATGTATTTTCTAAGATCTAATTATATCAGGTTCATGATTATGATTTACCATGACTATGGACACTAATCTTACTAGATGTGTAGTATGGTGTTTGTGGCTAGCATTATGTGAGGGTTGTAATGGAATACTAAGCATTTGATAAGTATGATCTCAATCCATGTGCTATCACATATTTGTGATGATGATATCAATGTTATTTATTAGATAATGTTATGTTGTTCTAACCAAATGTTGTTTGATCGATCATGTTACAACATTATGATGATTATCATGTTGTGCATGTTAGATTTGTATCACTAGTTAGCATATGTTTTGGTGTGTGTATGGCTTTATGATTATGTTGTAGATGAAATAGGATGTTTATAGGATTGATCAGCATTTTGACTAGGTGTCCTATGAGTGGGTTATGAAGTGTGGATCCATCAACATTACATGGGATATGGAATTTATGTGAAAATCTTAGGAAATAAAAATAAATAAATAAATAAATATATATATATATATATATATATATATATTAAAATGTATAACATTTTTCACCCTTCTTTCTTGATTGTTCTCCTACGTCTTAGTTTCTCCTAGTTTCTTCCATTTCTCATCATATTTTCATGATTTCTAGGATGTTGGGGAGCTAGCATTGGGTAGGTTACAATTCAGGAATTTTAATTCAAGGTCTAATAAAACTAGGACTAAATTAGAAGCATTTTGATATCTTGAATTTTGGTTACTAGGTTTTGGTAATTTCTTGAATTTCTGATGGGTCTCTTTACATGTCTCCGCTTTTGGAATTAGGTGTACATTCTTGTGGAATTTTAATTGTAGCAATGGCTAGAAATGTTTAGAATTCTAGACCAAAGTGGATTGCATTGTCATGTGATGTATTCTAATTATGATAATGTTGTAAATTTCATATGCATCCAAGATAATATCTAATGTTGATGATTATGATTTATCTTTGTGGCCCTACAAAGATCCATTATTGTGTCTTAAGATACTACAAATGAATTGTATATGTTTTAGTATAGTTTTATTGGATTTTCACATGATCATATGATTTGTTGCATCACTATTTTTTTATCTAGTCAATTTTTGTACAAAACACAAGTATTATGCAAGTCATAGCCTAGTAACACTAAGATCACAACTAGGCTTTATCTATCATAAGTCGTAGCACCCTTATGGTGTAGTCACAATTGGGTTTCTATGAAGGTCACAATTCGTAACCTAGTAGTTCTCAAGTCATAATGCAAGATTGAGTTATTTTTAAAAACATTTCAAGCCATGGTGGAACCATATCAATGTTGTAGTGCTAATGAGAGCACAAGTTGCAATTTGTGCATAATAAGGTCATGCTAGGTTTTGAGTTTAGATTACAGAATCAACATAGGTATTACTTAGTCATGTTCTTAGAGTGATGAGGTCATAGTCCTATTTTTTGGATGAGATGCTAGGCCAACACAACCTATGCTCATGTCATTGTCCTTAAAAAATGACAAGTGAAAGTGATGTGCAAGTAGCGTTAGGATTACTACAGGATGGAAAAGATAAAGATAGAATTCATGTCATGCGCCATGGTCATTGGTTTAGCTATAGTATGTATAAATAGTTTTTCATGCATAGTGATTATGTGGTTATGTGCACGTGTTACTTGTTTACTTGATAAGCTTCCTAGGTAATCGCATTTGATGCATGCATGCAGGGCTTAGAGCCATTGTATTATGTGTATTGCACCTACAATGATTGAGATATAGGATGACACCTATAGCACTAGTTGCTTATGATCATTAGTTAGATATGATGTATTGCACTTGTTAAATTAATTTTACATATGTTCATATGATAGTGGAGCCAACATGAGGATGTCGGCCAATTGGTAATGAGAAATTATGGAGGAGTTAGTTTAACCTCCATTATAATCCACTAGTGAGGCTCCTATCTTAGTCCTCATAATGAGAGTGGAAGAATTTAGGTAAGGCCTATGATTGGCACAAGATCTTAAGGCATATGTTCATGCATGAATCTATCCTCCAAAAGGTTAGTGGCCTAAGATTGCAGATAAGGCTATAGTCACTACCACTAGTTGTGACATATGTAATGAAAAATTAATAAAAGACCTACAAGCATTGTCTATGTTATAAGTACTAATGTCAAGAATTTCATGCTTACCCTAAGTGCAAATGTATCAATTTTCATAATGGCTATATGATTGTTCTTGTGTTTTATGAATAGTGATTTCTTGAGACACCAATTGCTAGGGAACATGTTTGTGTGCTTATTGACATTGATTATCTATGATAAAACATTAATGATATTATGCATATGATTGAGCTTTGTGAATATTAGTTATGCTAATGTGATGGCCTATATATATGATGACTAGATAATCTTATGATAACAACATGGTAGATGCTTAGTATTTGATCTTGATATTGAGGATGATGGCTAGGTTACAGCTATGGCAATATGATGTGAAGCAATGTGTTTGTATAGCATGAAATGTATTAATCCTATTGTAGGTTGCTCAGTAAACCTCACACCTCACCTCTAATACAATGTCATGCTTCACATCCATAGGAGCTATATAAAGGCTCCCACTTAGTCTTGTACTAATTTCTTTTATATGTGAGTGATAGAATTGAGAGCGTAAAAGGCCAACAAACCTAACAGAGGTGATGAAGGCTTTGGATCCATGCTCTTATCCTTTTTATTACATTTTTTTATAAGAGTGATGGATGTATTTGTTAATGGTATTGGTTTGGATATCCTATGAGCTATGTTTTATTTAAATAGTGTATATGATGTACATATTGAAAGGATATGTGTCGAACATACTAACTAATATGTTTTGATGCTTAGAATTGATGCATGTATAGCTTGGATGGTTGATTTTAGTACTTTCATGTATGATACAGTCTTCAATATATGCTTATGTATGTTAGTGAGTTGGTGTATGCTAATCTGTGCTTGCTACTTTATGCTCTAAGTTTTATAGAGTGATGTATGGCCATTTGTTATGTTGATTTGATCCATGAGTAGCATGATTCATGATGACTCTAACATTTCACTAGATTACAATTTATACTTAAGCTAGGCTTATGTTGTATATGCAAGGTTTTATAGTTCCCCAATAGAAAATAGAACTATATCTCATATCTAATGGTTAAAAGTACCTTATATGTACCAAAAATTAGTATGTTAAGTAAAGTAGTAAGTTAAATAATTAAACCATTATCTCTCTCACTAACCTTATTTTCTTCATTGTAGATTGCTCATCTTCTTTAACTAATGGATCGTTTAACTAGCAATCATGCTCAAAAATTTGCATAGCTTATGCTAATGCCTCGATGTTACTTTCTCTTATTTCTGTTATTGTCTTTTCATTATTTTTTCAAGTTGTTAATAAGAAAATGTTCAATAGAAGTAAAAATGATGTAGGAACATCTCTTCCAAGCCCTTGTAATCCCTATAGGAAAAGAATCAAAGATTTTGAATACTTGAAAGCTATCCTTGATAAGCAAAAGACATCTTTCTTGAGAGCTGGATAAACCCAAAAGATGTCCTAGCATTCAAAAAGACATATTTCCTAGAATTTTCCAAACCAAAAGAGGTCCTACCAGTAAAAAATATGTTCTATGTTTAGAAAAAGATGTCTTTCCTAGGAGGAATACCTCTTTCCTAGCTAGAAGATGTCTTCCTAGGTTGTAAGATGTCTTCCCAACATGCCCCAAGTAGCAGAAAGACTTCTCCCAAGAACCCAAGATGTCTTGTTCATGTAGGAAACTTCTTGAAATGGTGTGTTTGAGGTGGGAAATAACTAGGAATATCTAAGTTTTATTTGGAAAATTTTTCCCTAACATGTTAGCTTTGTGTTTGATAAATATTGGTTCTTTACATGTTGTAAGGAAGAGAGAGAGTTGTAGAGAGATTGCATGAGAGTTATGTGCATCTCAATGGTCAATCATATGTGTGATATTGGCCATTACGTATCTATGTTTGAATCTCAAACTTATGTGTAACAAAGAGATCTGGTTTGATTGTACCTTACATTGAGGTCGATCATGTGAGTGGTTGTAGAGCCTCATGCTTTGCAATATTATTGAGTGTGTGAATGTTTTGGTGTGATGTTCTATGGGTTTATGGATTTCTTATATTTATAATCTTCTTTCAAAATTAATACAAGATAACTAATTTTCTTATTTTCTAGCATTGGTATCAAAGCATGTAGGTTTTTTTTGTTTGAAATTGGTTGTGAATTTATGTGTCTATTTTAGATGGCTCCTAAGACAAAAAATGTCCAAGCCCTGAACTGAGATATGGAGAGCATGAAATCTACCTTTTAATCAATGGTTGAATAATTGAATGAAATCAGTGTTAATGTTGATAAAAATTCAAGTTCCAACTACATTCTAACTCATGGTGATGGTGAGTGTTCTCGCTCAAATAAAGATGAAGAAGTTTCTTAGCCTAATGGAAGGAGAGAAGATGAGGAGGAAGAGCACTCTAGCTATGAGATTCGGAGAACCCATTAGCCTAGGGTTCTAAGGGAAAGGAATCTAAGTCCTCATGTCAAAACTCCAAGAGCTTCATCATAGAAATTTTCTTCTTCTCATGACAAGCTAGATGATGAAGATTAAGCAAGACTTTCTAGAGTATTTAAGAATGTTGCAAGAGTTCTATATATGAAATTAAAGACAACAATGTGGATGGCACCAATACTTTGTAAGCTAGTTAAAGAAACTTAAAAGGAATTTTGAGCTTAAGAAGGTACCAAATCATCTTAGGATACTAATTGCTGAATCCAAATTAGTAGGTATGGCTTTAACTTAATGGGAAAAAGAGTCCCAAGGTTATGTGAGACAAAATGGATAACCTATTAAGGATTTTTCCTTGATGAAGTACAAGTTGAAATGAAAATTTAAATAATCTAGGCAGAGGCAAAAAATGGTTGTGAAGCTTAAATTCCTTAGATAAGGAGACAAGGATGTGAAGAAATTCTATGTTGAATTTTGCGATCTATTCCATCAAGCTAAGGTTAATTGGGAGAAATAGTAATAGGCTTCAATCTTTCTTGGAGGTCTCAAGACAGCTTACCAACAAGAGCTAATATTTTATGAGCCTCAAACTCTTAATAAGGCTTATGATTTAAAACTTAAGGTACAAAAGAAACTCAATGGATTTGGGAGTAAAAACAAACAATCTAAAAAAGGGAAGGATAATGGATCAAAATCTAAAAAGCAATCTACATTAAAATATAAAGATAAAGAGGATAGCCACAATAAGAAGCAAGAGAAAAGTGATAAGAAAGAGAAGGCAAAGGAGGTAAGGGTTAAGATAGCAACTTATCCAAGATTCAGTGCTTTCAATATGGAGAGTATGAATAAAAGCAATGGAAATGTCCACTTGACAATGTATCCAAAGGCAAGGATGTACAAACCTTAGAGATAGAGGAGGCATCAAGCCAAGCTCTTTAAAGAGGTAATTCTAACACTCCCAAAATTGAGGAAATTTCATAACTTAATTCATGTGCATTTATGAAAAATATGAATAAAGAAAACCATCCAACATGAAAATTGTTATTTAGGATTAGGACTAGATGTTTGCTTAGTGAGGAATCAATTCATATTTTGATTGATAGGGGACCCCAAGAAACTATTATTTCCTCTAACATAATTGCTAAGTTTGATTTAGTGGCATATCCTCATTCTAGACCCTACAAAGTGCATTGGTTGTCTATAGTTTTCTCTCAAGAGGTGAGGAAGCAGTGTCTTTTAAAGTTCAAGATTATAAGTTTTCATGATGTTGTGAAATGTGATGTGTTGCCAAATGATTATCTTGATGTAATTCTTGAAAGGCCTTGGAATTTTGACAATTGTGATCAATTTTATGGAGCAAGAAATGTATGGTGTGTATCAAGAAAATATGAAATTCATGAGTTGATTCCTATGACTGCTAAATAAGCAAGACAACAAAGATCAATTAATGCTTCCTTAATTCTTCTTAGGGAGAGGGAATACATTAAGTAACATGATGAAGTAGGTTTTGAATTTGTGATTATATCAACTATTACCTCTAACTATGATGTTATGTAGGTAGAAATTCTAACAAGTGTATTAACCTTAAACAAGAAATTTCCCAGTGTGTTAAAGGGAGAATTGAATTAACTGCAACCAATGAGGAATGTTTAACACCAAATTGACTTTCTCCCTAGTGTTGCCATTCCAAATGAGAGAGCATATTAGATGGCATCAAATTAGCAAGTTGAATTACTAAGGTAATTAATGGAGTTACTTGCAAATGGCTTTGCGAGAGAATTAATCTCTCCTTGTGCAATTCTAGCAGTGTTGTGTGAAAGAAAGATAATGACAAATGGAGGATGTGCATTGATTCAAGGGTTGTAAATAACATAACAATAAGGTACAAGTTTTCTATTCCAAGAATGGATGATATCCTTTATGTTCTTACTAATCTAGTGATCTTGAGCAAGATTAATTTGAAGAGTGGGTATTGTCAAATTCGAATTAGGCTAGGTGATGAATGGAAGATAAATTTCAAGATACTAGACGACTTGTTTAAATCGTTAGTGATGCCATTTAAGCTCACAAATGCTAGTACCACATTCATGAGGTTGATGCATGATGTTCTCAAGAAATTAATTGGTAAGTATTGTATTATATTCTTTGAGGATATTTTGGTATATAGTTCCAATGAGGAGCCCTTGTAACATTTCAAAAGTTTATGTCTTAAATTGGAGGAAGCACATTTCATTGTCAAAATTAAGGAAAGTCCTTTCTTCAAAAGGAAGATCACATACTGATGAGTTGCATATTGACCATGTTGATGAGGCCTCATCAACTAAGCCCCATTGCCGCATCATTTGATGTGTTAACGTGGCCTCGTCGATGCAGGGTCTGTTCTTTCCTATAAATACGTGCCAATCCACCATGTTTAGGCATCATTCTATCATAGTTGTAGCAAAGCTCTTGCAATTTTTCCATTCAAAAGTTACAATATTTTCCCAAGTACCTACAACAAGAGTCATTGAGTGTACAAATCTTTATCCAAGCACTATTGTACCTAAGCACAATAATGTGTGTGGCAATAAAGACAAACTTTTTGATAAACCTTGCAGTATTCTGGATAGCTTAACTATTTTATTCATGCATTTAATGTTTTCAATCATTTATTCAGTGTTCCTCAATAATTAAGCTAATTAAGTAATTAAGTAAGACAAGCTAAATAGTGATTAAGTAAACACATAAGTACAACTGCTTCGAGCATGTGTATGACGTTTGGTAATCCTAGCAAGCGTTAATGCTTAACGCTTGGTAACCCAACAACATCATATGTGTTCAAGATGTGTATGACAAGTGGGACTGGATACTTATATTATGACTAGTTGAACAATAGTTAGCTCATTAGATTAAAGCAGATATTAAATTACTTTATTCTCTATCCTATTTATTTCAAGTACCAAAACCATAAAACACAAAATGATAAAAATCATATAACTCAATTACACTTAAATCATACCCTTGAGCTTCACAAGTGTAGTTGGGAAGACAACAAACATTCTCAATGCCTTGTTCACTTCTTGGAGAACTAGTGCACCAGAAAACTATAGAGTCCATGGAATTTGACCAAATCGTGCATGAACACTTTGTGATTCATATGGTTGGGCATAGGGGTACCCTTGCCACTCATCATTGGAACCATTTTTGGGGACTCTATTTGTTTAAACATGTGCTAACTAGAATTAGTGAACATCATTAACATCATTGGACAAACCCCAAGGTGAATATCACTCTCACATGTAATATAATTATATAAGCACACTGATATTATATTTGTTTGAAAAATGTCTTCTTCTCTCAGGCTTGACGATGTTAAATCGCCAGTCTCATAAGAGTGCAAAGTGGTATATACTCATCTAGATGAGTATGTGCCTAATTTCACCTTCATCCTGCACCAAGATCAACAACTGTGATGGTGTGACATGGAAGGCAACATTGTAATGCCTCCTGATCAATTTGTGCCTGTGATGCTTTTTCAAACTCTTACAAAGTTAGACATCCATGATCTTAAAGAGGAGTACATTGTGCATGATTACGACTGCCGAGACTACCATCCCACCAAAACATAACGTAGGAGAGATCGACACTAGGAGAAGCAACATGAGTTTGTGAAGGGGAAACGGTTCACCAATCCCTTGTTCTTGCTGAACCAAGACAATAATAAGGATCCTTTCTTTGGGAAATCTCAACATGAAAATTCTCCACCCCTCATTACTAGTGATGGGGGTGTGAAACTGAATCTACATTCCACTATTAACAAACTAGGTCCTAGTAAAGATGGCAATCAAGGCAGTGGCTCAGATAAGCGTCAAGATGATAAGAAACTTGACGAACGTGGTTGTGACAATTGAAGGGAAGGTGGAAAATATCATGGTGGTGGAAGTTATTCTTTCTCTTTACCCACTTCATCTGCATCTTCTTGTTCCTATTCTTCTAGTTCTATAAAAAGTCACAGAAGGAATAATCGTGATGAAGGTGAGCAGCGAGACAATAATACTAATCACCATGTCCATAATAATTGAAGGGGCAATAAAGGACATCATCGACAACAACAAAATAGTGATGATGATGAGCCTTTATTGGTAACTTGAAGCATGCTTAACATTACAAAGGTAGTCAAGATTTCAACTAGGCATGTGAAAGATAGTCGAATCAAGCACTTAGACATGAACAATATCCCAAGATTTGAGGGGGGATATAACTCTAATCCACAAACACATCTCCAACCTTTCCACGATGATTGTGCTTTATAGAATATTGAAAATAATTGGCAGAAATTGAAGTCATTCCCCATGACACTCATCAAAGAGGTAGAGAGCTGGTACCAGTCCTTGGAGCTAGAATCTATCCCGTAGATGGAGTACCATGCTAAAATTATTTAATGATAATTACTAGATGCACTCTAGAGTGTCTAATCTAAGAAAGAAAATCCAAGGCTAGAAACAGGAAACACATGAACCCTTGGATGTCACTATGGGCAGATATTATTCTCTCTTACATTGATGCCCTAGCCATGGTTATTCTTAGAGGGAACAACTCCACCACATCATAAATAGACTCAAAGTAGAAACTAGAAGAACTCTTGGGGTTTATGCCCAAGGGAGATTATCTGAACTCATAGCTCATTAGATACAAAGGTTGATAGAGCTGGTAGCAAAAGAAGAAGATGAGTTGTGAAAAAGGGAAAGTGCAGAAGAATATAATAGGGACCCTTCCATCAAGAAAAGGGAGGTTTGATTCTATGATGAGGACAAGTCACCAATTGACAAAGTGGTGAACAGGAAAACCTTACCCATCCAAAAATCTATTTCTAATATTTTGGTAAAGGTTGATAAATTATGGGACTATTTGGATGAAAAATTTTAAACTGTTATGAAGAATGATGAAGAATCCAAAGAGCATAATAGGATCGCAACTATAGGAGGCAAAAAGAAGCTAAACATGCCTACTAAAGAGGTAAGGGCAAAGCTACTATAGTAGAAGAAGTTGTGGAGATAAAATTTGATGATGATGTTGGGTGTGACGTTTTTCAATATAAACATCCAAAGGGATGTTGCCCTATGGTGTTACACTTACAAGAGTTTGGGGTGTACATGTTGAATCCTTAATTAGCATAGAGGCAAGCACCCATACAATTACCTTATTCTCAAAATAATCCAAGGTAGTTCCACCAGCAACAACAAGCTTACTATCCAAGTGGAGCTCCACCACAACCATATGAGCAATACCAATAGTGGCACCAACCACAATCATGGAGAATGCCACCGCCAAGATAGTAGTACCCTTATAGGCAACCAAATCCATATGGGTACTATGTTCGACAACTCATTTCTCCACGAAGCTCTACAAGCCACACCTCATTCGAACATCACTATTATTCTCTAGAGTACCATCAAACTCATTCACCATCTACTCGAGGAAAGTGCCCATATCCATACCACCCTCTACATCCATCTGCACACATCCCTCCATCCTCAATGCAGTTACCTCCTGCTCCGTCCGTGTAGGGCAAAATTCTCCCACAACCACAGCAATGAAATGCTACGAGGGCTCTAAATTTACAACCAACCTTCTAGCCAAGAGGTTCAAACAATCGATCAAATGACCATTTTTTGATCCAACAATCCTCCCAAGCCCTCACAACCTAATGCAGTTGGTCACCCTATATCTTCAACACCCTCATCCCCTGCATCAAACACATTCAAAATCCCTTCAAACCAAATGCCACCTCAGATCCACACTGTGATGTTAACTCATGTGTCTTTGATTAGATCAAGGTTGATAACCTTCCCATGAAATGATCTAACCCAGGAAGTCCTCTTATTTACTTGCAAATCATTTGACATGAGCCATGCAAGGCTCTTCTTGATTCTAGTTCTGATGTCAATCTCATCTATTATGACATGTACAAGGCTTAGAACCTACCACCTCTCAAGAAGAGTAATATCCATTTGGTATTAGCAAACCAATCAATCACTATCCCTTTGGGATTAGTGGAGGACATTGTGACCATAGTTTGTGGGTGGTCTTATCTTGTCGATTTTCTGGTGATTAAGGTAGAAAACTACAAAGGTGACTTTCCCATCATTATGGGATGTGCATGGCTAAGCACTGTTGATGCACATATGGGCATCAGGGACCCCTCCTTGAACATATCTAAGGAAAATGAACTTGGATGGCTTAAGAAGAAGCGAGTTCTATGCATTGCATATAGCGATAATGGGTGTAATTGCATGCAGAAAATCTGGTCCATTAAAAGTACATTCCTTAAGGCGTGTAATCAATGTGCACATGAAACAAATATCTAAAGGCTCCTCTACATAGTAGCCACAAAATAGGAGGGCACCCAGTGGCTGACAACTAACTCTGACAGTAGCACACTATGCATGGAACCTACTAAGAGCCTAACATGTGTCTATGTCGATGGCCTGGATGAACTTGAGCAAGTTCATCACCAACTCTCTAATGATGAAGATGATGATACATGTTGGGAAGAGTTGGAAATCCCTGATAATTTCAAGATAGAGCCCCTAGAGTTAAAAACTCTACCAATTGGCATGGAATATGCATTTTTTAAAAATGGGAAGCCAATTATAATCAATTCAAATCTTGCTCTCAAACAAAAAGATAAGTTGTTGAAGGTGGTCAACAAATGGCCAACAACCTTTGCTTGGTCATATCTTGAGATGACTGGAATTAATCCAAGCATATGCCAGCATCATATCTTGTTAAACCCCAAAAATTGGTTCAGTTTTTAATAAGTATTTTTATCAAAGGTATGCATTTTAATTGATTTTATATTGTTGAGTAGTGTTAAATTAATATTTATTGTATTTTAGTTTAGTGGTAAGTATTAGTATTAGTTATTAGTTTTAATTAATATGATATATTATTATATATAAACATTATGTTTATATTTTATATAGACATTATATATAATCATAAATAAGACATTATATATTAAAGTATTTATAATCATATATATCTTATATATTATTATATATAAACATTATGTTTATATTTTATATAGACATTATATATGAAAAATATAATTATTATATTTTAGATTTAGGGCATGGTTGCAGGTGCCATAGACTTCGGAGACAAGCGTAGCTCATGCAAGGAGCCCAATAATCTTGGTGGATGATTTGAAGAAGGCCAAGCCATGGATGCTCTCCATCAACTACAACTCCATGACCACATCGTTTTCCCCACTAGGTGAATGTGCCTCCCATATGATCGGCATGTCGCAAGATGGAAAGAAGTGATGGCCAAGGTTTGACTGTAACAGTGGTAGTGAGGGTTTGATGTTGCATGTGAACAAGGGTTTCACTGTTGTTGGTGAATGAGGGTTTCACTACAGCACATGTGACGATGATGACGGTAGGTAACAGTAGCAAGAGTGCATGGTGCACAAGAAGTAGACGACGGTGACAATGAGCATAGCACTGGTAGGTGGCTACTCTAGTACCAACAGTGGTGGTAGCATGATGCAACAAGAATAGTTGGTGGCAATGGGTTGTTCCCTACTATTACGCTTCACATTGGCCCAAGATGCCTCTTCCACAATTTTTGTTGGAGTTCACAACATCTGGGATGCCAAACTTGGCATTTTCACTAATTTCAATGAATTAATTTCTATCCATTCATTATTAAAATATTTATTTTTAAACCTTGTTGAAGTATAAATAAGACTTCAACTTTGTATTGAAGGGGGCATTTTTTAGAGCATCTTTTGTACAACCTGGGTGAATCCAACACGCATCCATGGTGTTCACCAAGATTAATACCCAAGTAAACCCACATCAAATTGAAGCCCAATTTCCCCTTGAAGAATTATTATGTGAGGATTTGTTGAGTTTTGTAGCAATTATAGACCATTAGAGTCCATTGACAGGCTGTTAGGGTTGCTGCATTATCTAGACAACAAGGCAGAATCACAATTTAGGTGAAGTCTTCCTTGTAATTCTCATCATCATCTATGCTTGTAACTTTGAATTCAATTTGATTTAATTATAAATCTTTATTCTTGAACTTGTGATTAAAAGTTAGGATAAAGGTTCATAATTTTACTTATGAGTGACAAGCATAAGTGTCGAATTTGTTTAGATTTAATTCTGACCATTTATTATCTTGATGATTTCTTTTGAATTCTAAATCACTCCTCCATGGGATACGACTTGTGGGTCAGTCACAAAAGAGGTAACAATCTCTACAACAAAGGAAAGATACAAGATTAAAGGTATCCAACACCGAATTTTTCGTGACTCGTCAATTTCGCGCTATTGCTGGGGAGGCCAGCAGAGTTAATCATCATCAAGGGTTCAGTAAGCTTTAATTTTTTTAATTTCTTATTTATTTATTCATGCATTTTATTTTTCATTTATTTTTGTAATTTAAGAAATGGTTTCTTTTACTTGTTTTTCCTACTTAAAGAATAATAAAAATAAAAATAAAGAAAAATCCAAAGAATCAACTCCTCTTATTGTATAACTAGCCAAAACTATTTAAAAAGTTGCAAGTAAAGCTGCAATAGTAGGATTCATTAAATTAATTTGTAAATTCTTAGGAATGGTAGCCCATGAATGTGCCAACGAAGAGTGTTCACATTAAATGAAACCAACAAAGCAACCAAGGAAACCTACACAAATTCAACCTTTTAGAAGTACTCTTAGCCTTTATAAACATATGAAAGTTAATCAAAACCAAGAACAAGAACAACCAATACAATCAAGATTTGATTATTCTTCCTAGGTGACAAAAAATCCCAACAAGAAAATACAACCTAATTTTTCCATAACTGTCAATCCTTTATTTGATATTCCAACATCAACCATGAATTCAACTACAAGAGTAGGATTTCAAAATCTAAATACTACCCCAATGTCAACCTATGCAACCACAATAGGAGGTATTACCCAACCAATAAGTACTTTGAATATACACACTCCACTAATAGTAACCTTATTACCAAGTTCTATAGTAACCCCAACAATAGCTTCAACTTATACTATGGGATCATCCTCACATCATGTACCTCCTCCATATTTCTTAGGTCCAATTCCTCTCACTTTTGGTAATTTGAGTTCCAAATGTTCCAATTAATCATCCATACCAAGGACAAACCCTTGGAGAATTATTAAATCAAAGAACATCAATTATACCTCAAGGTCCATTAGTTTTCCCACAAGGAATAGATGTAGAGGTTAAAAATATTCACTTATTACCTATTTTTAATGAGACAAATGACGAGGATCTAGTCACTCACATAAGAGAATTTGAAACAACATTAGCTATGTTAGTATCTCAAAGTGGGGATAGGACTAAGATGATTGCTTTCAAATCAACCCTAAAAGACAAAACTGATTTTTGGCTACAAATCCTTAAAACAAAAATTAGTTCTTAGGATGAGTTTAAAACTCCTTTCCTACAAAGATTTCTTTCTAATGATAGGCTATACTATTAAGGAAGCAATTAATGAGTTTTATGCAACATGAGGATGAGGACTATGAAAGCACCTTTGATAGATTTAAAGGGTTATGTTTAAAGAATCCAAACCATGGCTTCCCAACCCATCAATTAATCCAAATCTTTGTAGAAGGATTACTACCTTATTGTACGCAAAATGTTGACTTTGCATGTGGGCAAAATATTTTAAATGTGACACTGGAAGATGGTTGGAGAATTATAGATTCATTAGTAGACCAAAGTAAACATTGGCCAAAACCCAACATTATGTAAGGCATGACTCAACAAATAGAACAATTAAATAGAAAAGTCAATGAGTTAACATGATTGATTAAGAAACAAGCTTATGGAATTCAAAGTGAGGCATGCAACATTTGTGGTAGTCCCCAACATGACCAAACAACCTACCTAGCTTGATATTATTGTCAAGAGAAAATGTAAGAGTCAGCAAAGGCTTTTCAATAATGTAAGAGCCAACCCATAGTGAACTTTTCTCGATTATCATTTTACCAACAAAAATATCTTCAACAATATCCTCAAAATAATTTTACACCATTTAAGAATCCAACCAATGAACGCTTGGATAAACTCATCCAAAGCTTTACTTCCTTCATAGAAGAAAGTAGATAATTTATGAGTGAAACTAGGAGAAGATTTTAAGACTTAACTAAGAACGAATTACCATCCCAACCTAAACCTAATCCTACATCTCAAAGAAAGGGAAAAGAGCAATTACATTCCATTACTACAAGGAGTGGAAAAACAATCAAACCAAAATCCCTAAAGAAGGTGAGATTCCAAGAGGTAGAAACACAAGAGGAAACACAACCACAAATTGTCAATGAGGAAGATCAACCAACTAGGGAAAAGGAACAACCATTACTCTATAGACAACCAATTTTACCTCCTTTCCCTAAATGATTACAAGAAAACTTCACAACCAAAGCCCATCTTGAAAAAATGTTTAGTGAATTGTACTTGCATATCCCCTTAGAACAAGCAGTAAAAGACACACCACTCTATGCTAAATACTTAAGGGAATTATGCATTAGGAGAAGAAAGGACAAATTTCCTAAACAAGTTTCTTTAGTTGATAATCTTTCTCAACTTATGCAAAAACATGAAATTCCTAAATACCAAGATCCAGGAGTTCCTACCATTCTAATTAAAATAAATGAACAAGAAATTAGAAATGCCCTATTACATTTAGGAGCTAATATTAATATTATACCTCTTGAAATGACTAGATCACTAGATATAGAGGATATAAGAAGAGTAAACATGACAATATCATTGGCTGGTGAAAACCCATAGGAATCATAGAAGACTTAATAATAGAGGTAGAATAGGGAAAATACCCAATTGATTTTGTTGTTCCAAAAGCAAAAGATCCTAATTGTTTCTCCATTATATTATGTAGGCTTTGGTTAGCAATAGGTGATGTGGTAATTAATTATAGATCTGGCCAACTTCAACTCTCATTTGCAAATCTTACTTTTGTACTAAATATATATGATAAGTTAAAAGAAGATCGCTTAAACACAAACTTAAAGGAAGCAAGAATGCTCTACACTCTACCCACTTCAGCAATGGCACAAGATAGGAAAACCTTAGTATTAAATAATTTTGAAGAAGGACCTTTAGACCCCTCAACTAAGGAACAACAAGATCTCCTTAATCAAATTCTAAATTTAGGGTTAGGAAATATTGGAGAAATAATTCAACCAACAAATAAAGATTTCTTGGATCTTAAAGAATTACCTAATACACTTAAGTATATTTTTATAGATCAAAATAAACCATAAATAATAAACTCCCAACTTACCAGTGAGCAAGAAAGCAAACTATTAGAAATCTTGCGTAGAAGATCTAAGGCATTTGCATGGAGCTATGAGGACCTTTACCAAGGAATATCATCCAACATCTGCCAACATCATATCTACCTAGAAGACAATGTCAAACCAGTAAGAATTCTGCCAAGACAAATTAATCCAGCCTTAAAACAAATAGTTAAGGATGAAATTTCAAAACTCTGGAAAGAAGAAATCATTTATCCAATAGCAAATAGTGAATGGGTAAGTCCCATTACTGTAGTCCCAAAAAAATCTAGAAAATGAAGAGTTTGTGTAGACTATAGAATATTAAACCAAAACACAAAAAAAGACCATTTTCCATTACCATACATTGACCAAATTCTAGAACATTTAGAAAGACATGAATGCTACTATTTTTTGGATGGATTTAGTGGTTATCAAATAGCTATTGCCCCTGAAGACCAACATAAAATAACCTTTACATGTCCTTATGGAACTTTCACTTATAGGTGAATGCCTTTTGGCCTTTGTAATGCACCAACCACTTCCCAAAGAGGCATGATCTCAATATTTTCACATATGTTAAAAGATTATGTTGAAGTTTTTATGGATGATTTTTTAGTATATGGGGATACTTATGATGAAACCTTACAACATCTTGAACATGTCTTGGATAGATGTATAGCTAAAAATTTAAAATTAAGTTGGGAAAAGAGCCACTTAATGATTACAAGTGGTGTAGTATTAGGACATGTTATTTCTAAAGAATGGATAAGGATGGATGATGAGAAAATAAGAGTCATATCTACACTTCTAGCTCCAACCAACTTAAAGACTCTTCAATCTTTTCTAAGACATGCTGGATATTATAGAAGATTATCAAAGACTTCTCAAAAATTGCTAAACCATTATATATGCTCTTAGAAAAGGATGTTTCATTTTTTTGGACCAATGATTATCACGAAGCATTTTTGGAACTAAAAAAATGAGTAACCACATCCCCTATATTAAATGCACCTAATTAGGATTATCCATTCGATTTAATGTGTGATGCTCAAGATACAGCAGTGGGGGTAGTATTGGGACAATACATTGATATTAAACCAAGAGTGATTTATTATGTGTCCAAAAGTCTAGACCAAGTCCAAGTAATTATACAACTATAGAAAAAGAACTATTAGCCATTATATGTGCTCTAGATAAATTTAGACATTATTTAATTAGATATAAAACTAGAGTATATACTAATCATTCAGCCATTAAATTCTAAGCTACCAAAAAATAGAAAATGTAAGAATAATGAGATGGTGTTTACTACTCTAAGAATTTGACTTAGCTATTCTAGATAAAAGAGGTAGGGAAAATGTAGTAGCAGATAATCTTTCTAGGCTAGAAACTCCTGATGAGAATTGAACACAAGAAATTTTTCATGATGAATTTCTTGATGAATAACTTTTTTCTACAAAGAAGGATCCTTGGTTTACTAATATAGCCAACTATTTAGCTACTATGAAAACCCCTACCAATTGAACTAAGGAGGAAAAGAAATCTTTCTTACATAACATATCTAGATACATTTGGAATAGTCCATACCTCTATAGAATATGTAAAGATAATATAGCAAGAACATGTGTGGCTGAAAATGAACAACAAGAAATTCTACAAATGTGCCATGATGATTTAGGCTAGGCCACTTTGATAGCAAACATACTACTATCAAAATCCTTCAAAGTGGATTTTATTGGTCCTCAATTTTTAAAGATGCACATAAGTATGTGCAAGAGTCTAATAAATGTCAACAAATGGGAGCCATAACAAAAAGACATGAAATTCCCTTAAAACCAATTTTGATAATCAAACCATTCGATGTGTGGGGTATAGACTTTTTAGGATCATTTCCACCATCTAATGGATGTCAGTACATTTTGGTTTGTATCGACTATGTTACCAAATGGGTAGAAGCAAAAGTCATCCCAACAAATGATGTAAAGGTAGTCATAGCATTCCTTAGGGAAAATATTTTAATAGGCTTTGGAACTCCATGGGTGATCATTAGTGATCAAGGAATCCACTTTGTCAATAAAATCATGGAAAAAATCCTTCAGTCTTATGGTATTCAACATAAGGTAGCTACTACCTATCATCCACAAACAAATGAGCAAGTAGAGAATGTTAATAGAATAATTTTAAATATCTTAACAAAAAATATATGTACTAAAGGGAAGGATTGGTCTAAAAAATTACAAGATGCACTTTGGGCTTATAGAATTACTTATAAACCAAGTTTAGGATATTCACCTTATCATTTGGTTTATGGTAAGTTATGTCTATTACCAGTCGAACTAAAATATAAATCTTTATGATTAGCCCAACAACTTAATTTTGATGGATACATGAACCAAGCCACTAGAATTAATCAACTTCATGAACTTGACAAAATGAAGCTACATGCTCTGAACAAACAAAAAATTGTAAAAAGATAAATGAAAACATTACATGATAAGAGTATCTTTAAAAAATAATTCTCCATAGGTGATAAAGTTTTACTTTATAATATGAGATTACATAAATTTCTAGGGAAATTAAAAACTAGGTGGGAATGCCCTTATTTAGTTGTTCAACCCCATGATAATGGAAGTATCCTCATATCACCTATTGACGATTCCTCAATAAGATTCCTAGTTAATGGTCAACGACTTAAGTTATATCATCAACACCACATTGAGGAACCTAGAGAAGATGAATTAATAGAGCTAAGTGACCCAGCTTATCCCACTATAGATGAATTACATGAGAACAATTCATTAGAAGTCCTAGCTCTTAAATGTAGCCCTTAACCAAACTCTTTCGTCATCGAATAAATTAATAAAGAACTACTTTCAGTCACAACTTTTACCTTGAAAAATGTAGAGGGCAATAGGACATTCTATTGTGAGTTGGGACCATAAATAATTCAATAGCATCATGTCTGGAATGCAAGGAAGAAGGACAACTCCTCCTACCTTGAAATAGGTAGGTTTAAACCCAAAATCCAACTAAGGGTGAGCCTTAGACTAATAAGTGACTTACACATAATAAAATTTATTATTTTTAAACAATATTATTTAAGTACACTCTTCATAATTTAAGGTGGCTAAATAGCTTAGTTTAGGTTAATGCTTATTAGTGTTTGGTTTCTATTAAATACTTACTTGGATGAGTCACTAAGGTTGAAAGGGTGTGTTATATTGGACCTAGTTTCTTCGGCAGTAAAAGGCATCTATCTATATCAAGCCATGTGAGCAACCCTTACAAAATGAAATTGGCTCCCATAAGAACCTCATGGTTGAAGCCATTTAAATATTGAATTTCTTATGAAAAAAAAAGAAAAAAAACAAGAGTGAAAAGAAAAAATAAAAAAGCAAAGAGAGAGAGAGAGAGAGAGAGAGAAATGATCCCACAAGAACCTTCAATGATGAGCTGAGCCCCACTCCGACAAGAACCTTATAGTCAGGGCAATGCTCCAAGCTCACAATTTCAAGCATCCCAAAAGAACCCCCTTCTATAAGAAGATTGTTTAAGGGTTAAGCACTAATTACCAGTCTACTCTCGATGTCACTACCTTAGCACTAGGGTATAACACCGGCAACGAAGAAGTGACTCTTCCATAGTTCGTATCTTCATGGACACCTTCACTTCTAATCATTCCTTTTACCTTGTTATTTAGTTACTTTGCTTTTTTTTTTGTACTTCTCATATTATTATTTTTTCTTTTACGTAATTTTTACTTTTGCTATATCTCTTTTCCATTTTTGTTGTGATATCTTCCTATTTTCTCTTGCATGGTCATCTCTCTAACTAGTGGTACTTTTGTGCAAGAGTTTTCTTTGTGTTTCCCATCATGTCTTCCATAGGTGTCAATAGTCAAGATCCCTACTATGGTCACCAATGATGGATGCTAATGCTCATTCACCCATTGCCTTTGGTTCCCTCTTAGTCTAGATATATAAAACCCAGGGTAATTCTTACTTTTGGTATATCCTTTGACCATATCTCTTTTTAATAATTTATCTTTTCTAATTAACCTAGGTGTGTTACATACCTTAGCTTAATTGGGGGGGGGGGGGGTGTGTTGTTGTGGAGGATAACCAATTAATAAAGGATATGATAGAAGGGTATAACCAAGTTGGAAGTTGAGCCAAGATCAAGTTAGGGAATGAGTTAGATGTAAGTAATGTATCTCAAATCCTTAAATCATAGGAAAGGTTTAAACCTTAAGTTTATAAGACATTCTTACACCTAACAAAGCAAACCTTGTGAGGTGATGTTAAGTCTAAGTGATCCTAGGTAGGGCCTTCCTAACCAAGTTATATGTGGACTCATATTCAATAATAAGACTTGATTATCAAAAGAGGAATAAGCATATATACATACTTAGTAAATAATTAGTAAATAAACATTTAGTCACTGGACAAGTCTAATTTTTGTTTAATGTCTACATGTTATTAATGTGTTAGCCTAAAAGAAGTAGCATAATTTTATTTTGTTTACAATTGCACATGTATCAATATTTTTTGTATATAGTTTATTAATTTAATTTAATTTCACCTTTATGGCCAAGCACTGGCTAAAGGGTAGTCAGGGGCTGTGTTAAACCCCAAAAATTGGTTCAATTTTTAATAAGTATTTTTATCAAAGGCATGCACTTTAATTGATTTTCTATTTCTAATTAGTGTTAAATTAATATTTATTGTATTTTAGTTTAGTGGTGAATATTAGTATTAGTTATTAGTTTTAATTAATATGATATATTATTATATATAAATGTGACTATAATTATATTAATATAATTATGTAAACATTATACAAAATCATAGATATCTTAATTATATATATATTTTCATAAACTATATAAACATTATATATAATCATATATAAGACATTATATATTAATGTGTTTATAATCATATATATCTTATATATTATTATATATAAACATTATGTTTATATTTTATATAGACATTATATATATAATATATAATTATTATATTTTAGATTTAGGGCACAATTGTAGGTGTCGCAGACTTCGAAGATAAGCATGGCTTGCATAAGGAGCCTGATGATCCCAGTGGATGATTTGGAAAAGGCCAGGCCATGGATGCTCTCCGTCAACTACACCTCTATGACCACACCATTTTCCCCACTAGGTCAGTGCACCTTCCATGTGATCGATGTGTTGTAGTATGGGAAGCAGTGATGACCAAGGTTTAACTATAATAGTGGCAACGAGGATTTGATGTTGCAGGTAAATAAGGGTTTCACTATGCCACACGCAGTGACAGTAATGGTAGGTAACAACAGCAAGAGCACATGGCACAAAAGAAGCAAACAAAGGTGATGGCAAGCATGGCAATTATAGGTGGCTACTCTAGCAGCAGCAGTAGTGGTAGCAAGACACAATAAGGATAGTTGGTGGTAGTGAATTATTCTCTACTGTTATGCTTCACATTGGCCCAAGATGCCTCTTCTATCATTTTTGTTGGAGTTCACAACATACATGATGCCAAACTTGGCATTTTTACTAATTTAGATGGATTAATGTCTATCTATTCATTATTAAAATATTTATTTTTAAACCTTGTTGAAGTATAAATAAGACTTCAACTTTGTTTTAAGGGGGGCATTTTTTAGAGCATCTTTTGTACAACCTGGGTGAATCCAACACGCACCCATGGTATGCACTAGGATTGATACCCAAGTAAACTCACATCAAATTGAAGCCCAATTTCTCCTTGAAGAATTATTATGTGAGGATTTGTTGAGCTTTGTGGAAATTATAGACCATTAGAGTCTATTAATGGACTGTTGAGGTTGCTGCATTGTCTAGACAATAAGGAAAAATCACAATTTAGGTGAAGTCTCCCTTGTAATTCTCATCATCATCTATGCTTGTAACTTTGACTTCAATTTGATTTTATTATAAATCTTTATTCTTGAACTTGTGATTAGAAGTTAGAATAAAGGTTCATAATTTTACTTATGAGTGATAGGCATAAATGTGAAATTTGTTGAGATTTGATTTTAACCATTTATTGTCTTGATAATTTCTTTTGACTTCCAAATCGTTCCTTCATGGGATGCGACCCACAAGTCAGTCACAGACAAGGTGACAATCTCTATAACAAAGGAAAGATACAAGATTAAAGGTATCTAGCACCAATTTTTTTGAGCTCATCATATCTACACCAACCTAGCCATGAGACCAAGAAGGCAGCCGCAGAGAAGGCTAAACCCCAATTTGAAGTAGATCATCAAAGAGGAAATAGAACAACTCCTCAAGGCAAGGTTCATCTATCCCATTGTAGATAGTGAGTGGATTAGCCCACTTGTAATTATGTTAAAAAAAAGTGGAAAGTGGTGAGTCTACATTGACTTTAGGATGTTGAATATGGCAACATTTAAAGATCATTTTCCATTATCATTTGTGGACCAAGTGTTGGACATCATATCTAGACATTACTATTATAGCTTCTTGGATTATTATAGTGGCTATAACCAAATCCAAATTCCGCTAGAAGATCAAGCCAAGATAACATTCACAAGTCCCTAAGGAACTTTTGCATATTGCAAGATGCCATTCAGTCTGTGCAATGCCCTTGCAACTTTTCAATGCCTAGTCCTTAGCATTTTTCAATAGTAGATTGGTAGTAGGGTATAAGTATTTTATGGATGACCTCTCTACCTATGGGGCTACATTTGAACAAGCCCCGGATCACCTTTAGTAAGTACTAAAAAGATGTGTTGAAACAAACCTTAGGCTCAATTGGTAGAAAAGTCATTTAATGGTCTAGAAGGGCATAGTACTGGGACATAGAATTACTTAGGTAGGGATTGACGTAGACCCTAAAAAGATAAGGGTCATCCAAGGAATCACACACCATCCAAGGACAGTCAAAGATGTCTGATCATTCCTTGGACACATTGGCTACTACCAATAGTTTATAGAGAATTTCTCTAAGATCGCAAAGCCATTGGTCGAGCTTACACAGAAAGATGCATCATTCATCTAGACCAAAGAGTGTGAACATGCATTCCAATAGCTAAAGGAAAAACTTGTAGAAACTCCAATTCTACGAGCACCAAACTAGTCCAAACTATTTCATATAATGACGGATGCATCTAATTATTCCTTGGGAGCTATGCTTACACAGTTGGATAATAAGAAATGTCCATACTACATCAACTACATGAGCCAAAGCATTATGGGTGCATAGTTTAATTACACCAAAACGAAGAAAGAACTAACCATAGTGGTGTATGCTCTCAAAAAGTTTAGGTACTATGTGCTTGGCTATAAAGTGTTTGTGCACATAGATCACTGTACATCCGCTTCCTAATGAACAAGCCAATGATGAGCCTTTGTATCATACAATGGCTTGTGATCTTGCATGAATTTGATCTCACAATGATAGGTCAAAAGGGGATTAAGAATGTGCTCATAAACCATCTCTCTCAGTTAAGATGGGATAACAAGGAGAATGAACCGCTCTTTGATCAATTTTCAGACAAACTCATCTTTACAGGAGTAATAAATGACCAAGTATCCATCAAATCAAAATAGTATGATGACATCTTTACTTACCTTCTCACTCAGGAGATGTCACAAGATATGGACTTTAGGAAGAAATGATAGTTTCTTCATCAAGCTAAGTACTTCATGGAAATCAATGGACACCTTGGTGTGTCCCTAATATGGACCAATTGCATGTGCTCCAGGATGCTCATGAAGGCCCTTGCAAAGGCCACTATGCTAGGAGATGCATGACCATAAAAATCCTGATGGCAAGATACTATTGGCCTATAATCTTCAGGGACACCCACCAATTTGGTTGATCTTGTGAGTGTTGTCAACGAGATGGTGGGATGACCACTTAGAGGGAAGGTCCTCAATAGTGGATTCAACCACTAGAGCAATTTGACATATTAGCATAGACTTCATGGGTTCCATCACACCCAAGTCCAATGGAAAGGCATACATCATCATAACAATCAACTACTACACCAAGTGAGCAAAAGTAGCAGCCATCACCAATTGTACATCATCCACTACTACTCAATTTGTACAATAAAATGTTGTAAACAAGTTTGGGGTGCCACATGCACTAATTTCTGACAATGGAGCTCATTTTATAGGTGCCACTTTTTGAAAACTCATGCAACGCTTAGGGGTCAAACATAAATTAACAACACCTTATCACCCCTAAAATGATCAAGTAAAAGTTAGCAATAGGAAAATCACAAAGATCCTAGCAAGGACCATAAGCAAATATAGGAGAGACTACATCACAAAACTCAACAATGCCCTTTGGGCCTATCACTCCACATGGAAACTCCTCATAGGCTACTCTCCCTATGAGCTGGTGTATGGAAAAGTTCCAATAGTTCTAGTCCAATCCAAGCTCTGTATACTTTCAACAGCTTGTGACTTGGACCTTGACTTGAGCCTAGCATAAAGAGAAAGATTGATCAACCTAAATGTGCTAGATGAAAATCGATTGGTGGCCTTATCTTTGAATGAAGTGAATAAGGCATCCAATAAGAAAAATCATGACCTTAGAATATGAAAAGTAAAATTTCAATCTGGAGATAAGGTTCTCTACTAGAACCCCACACATGTACCCCAAAAAAAAAAGCTCTAAGTGTTGTGGAAGGGACCTTATAATTGATGAAACCTTTCCCTTCGGGGCCATGTTAATCTACAAACCTAAGAGCCCAAATAAAAAGTAGTTGGTCAACAGCCAACAAGTGAAACCTTTTCTAGAGCCAAGACAAGCCAGTGCAACTACTACCTCATCAGATGGACAACCATGCTCTATATTCCATGTCTTCTCCTTTCAACTCAGTCATGGGAAAGATGGTCATCCATGCTAACCATACACATGGCTCCTTAGTTTTTCACTTTTTTTTTACACATTTTTGTTTTACACTTTGTTGATTTTTACCTCTTTTTGGTTTTTCGTTCTATTAATTTTCTTGATTTTGTTTTTACAACATTGTTAGTATGTTTTATCTTTCTTGAATATTTTATACTTTCTTATATATTATACTTTATTTTTGTGTGTGACTTTTCATTATTTTTGCTAATAAAAGTGCTTTATTACCACAAGACATAGTGCGAATGTTGTTGTTTACTAATGGTGGTTTGTGCTTAGTGTTTTGGTTGTTAATGTTTAGTTTCTATTTTCGAATTCTAATGTCTAATGACTAAGACATGGTTTATTTTTCATGGAATAGGCAATGAGTCCACATCATCCACCAATCCACAAACTCTATGGTTTTCCTTGTTTTGGAAGTTTGAGATCCCTTTCATTAAATAAACTTTTAATTAATTTGTAACCTTGGTTTTTTTTGTAATTGAGAAGGGTTCAAAGGTTTGCACAAGATGTAACTTCAAGGGGACTCAATACTCTTTGTACTCTTCTACTTACTTGAGTGCTTAAGTGTTTTTATTAACTTCTCACCGTTTTGTGTTGACTAATAACAGGAAGTTACATAAAGTCTTTGCATGGTGTGGTTCCCATTTCAAAAAAAACCATGATGGAAATTCAAAGCACACCCCTTAGACAAATAAAATGGGCTACAAGCACTGGTTATGGGACTAGAAAGATAGGCTACCTATGCCTGAAGGTCCCAACTAAGGCCCTTTCTCACTTCCTACTTCTCTTTTCTTCTCTCTTTGGAGCAATGGTCATTTTGTGGAAGCACTCTTGTGTCTTGAGGGGGTGGATCAATCTTGGAGTGGTGATGAGAAGTCACTAAAAGTGGATGATTTTGATCTAGACTAAGGATGGATCTTCTTGGGTCATTTTAAACACAACTCCACAAGGGACCTCTTATGACCTCAATTCGGGATTCCATCCTACCTTCTCAAATCTCCATCTATGCTACCCGTAACTCACCTCACTACCAGTTTCCATGTTATGCTCGATGTCTTAGTTTGATGTGTTGAAATTCTTGGATAAATTATTTTTGGTTGGTCCTTAACTTTTCATAACCATTAATCAACTATGGATTCCATGAACTCCTTAGTTAAGGTTATGCAAGGGCAAAATGAGCATGTGCCTACTATGGGAAGAATCCACTTGCATATTTCTTGGTTTGGATAGTTAAGCCCTCCTACCTTAGACATTGCTGTAATCATATCTTTCGCATGCCCCATTGTGCATCTAGCTCTGTGCTCCTTAAACTTTCATAAACTTCATTCTCCAATCTTTTTCTCAATTTTTAAAATTTTCTAACGTCCAACACCCACTTCTATTATTTTCATCATGTTTGTGGCTTTTTGGGCTTCCATTTGACTCCAATTTCACTCAAAAGCTCCTTGTATTTTCAAGTTTGACCAAAGTCAACAATGGTCAACAACCATGTAGACTAGGCCTAGTCAATGTAGCTAACCCCGTTGACAAGGCCCTATTGATGCAACACAAAAATTATATAAATACCATCAAACACTTTGAAATTTCTATCATTTGCTTCACAACAAGAGAGGAGTTTTTACCATTTTTCAAAGTCCCAAACCTTCCAGAGCTCATAACTTCCAAACCATTTGTTCAAATTACTTCGTTCTTTGATCCTATAGCTACCAAAGGTAAGCTCTTAATCATGGAGGCCACAAACCTTAAGGTTTCTGACAAGAATTTTTCAAAAAAATTTCTATCTCTCCTAAATGGTTAATGAATACAATGATACTAAACCATTAATTTTTGAGAGTTTGACCCTTCCAACATCCTCTAGTGTGACTATAATCATTTATTAATATTATGATACAAATCAAATAATGATTAAAATTGATCAAATCAACCATAATCAAAACTTAGGTAGGTGTAACTTTCCTAACAAGATAATGTATCCCAATTGTTTCATGTTACAAAATAATTACTAACCCATGGTCATGTTGTGATTATAAATGGCATCAAGACCAAAACGACCACAAGGAGAACCATCTCAACCAAGGGAAAGATGACATAGAACTAGAAGGGGCCAACAAGAACAAGCCTAGGAATAGGCAGAAGAAACCCTTACAATGAGACCTCTTTAGGAGGAGCCCGAAGTGGAATCTGTTCGACAAATTCCTAAGGAAGAGGTTGCAATAGAATAATTACAATGAGGGGAGGCACTAGGGCCCATACCAAGACTTGAAGTCACACTAACATAAGCCTTCCTTAATACAATCAAGCCCCATGATGTCCAACACTCAGTTTTCCAAGAACTAAACTTTGGACCATTTCTAGAACATGCTCCAATAGAGGTAAAGACATAATTACAAACCTCTCCCATGTGACCAATCATCACTTCCAGTGGGGAGTGGTACATGGGAGAGATGTACCTCTTCTGGAACAATAGATGGGTAGGTTCTGCTATGAAAATCAAGGACATTTAGATGTCCTACTTAGTCGAAGCCATTGTGTAGGCTCTTAGATTGCTTGATTCTAGAACATAACTAGTAGAGCTATCTACACAGGTTGATCTTGAGGCCAAAAAGGAGTGGACACAACAGTGTTATGGGGTTGACCATAAGGAGTTTGGTGTGTTCACACTAGCAGAACGTGTATACTTCAAGATAGTGGCCTATCACCTCAATCCAAAAATGATGCTCAATAAGGTGACTTCCTTCTCCACTCAAGCATGTGTCACTCTAAGAGAAAGATTTGTAGAAAACCTTCCACAATTAATCTATCTCAAGATAGAAAAGCCTTTCAAAAAGAATGAATGTGGAAGAAAAACCTTGCCTTTTCCATGCCTCATCCGAAAACTTTGCAAAAGGGTAGGGATAATCCGCTACATCAACAACATGATCAAGCATACTCCCATTGCCTCTTGGTCCAAAATGATGAAGGACAAGATGCCTACCATGTCTAAGGAAGAGGAGCAGCAACTGCCACCTTCACCACCCACTCAAGAAACAAAGTCAAAGGCCTAGGTAGCCATTGAGTGCTTAAGTAAAATCCAAGAATAGCTCTTACATGAGTAGGAGCAGCGAGCAAGAACAAGTGGTGGAGATCCATCTATATATCGACCAGTGATGAGTCACCTTAATGAAGTGGCTCAAACAATTATTCAAATAAAAAAATGTGGCCCAATATTCTCAACCCAACAAATGTAGCTACCCATAAGATCAAATCCCAGTGCCCAAGAGGTGACAATGTCTCTTTCTCAACATTATTTATTCCCAAAAATCTCTGGGAATGTCACCTTCTTTTCAATGTGCTTGGAGGAGGGTGAGGCGGAAACTGTACTAGTGATACAACACTAAGGGCAGGAGAAAGCTACAAAAGTGGTTGCTGACAAAATTTTGAAAGCACTTAATGCACCTACAACATCTATACCAAACATATTTGTACTTTAGGATGTGCAAACATCTACAAGAACTATCAGCAAAATATTGAGTGTAGCCCAGCATGAAGAGTTGCTGGACTAACTGGTGGGGACTAGGCAACCGATTCTAGACATCTTTGATTTTTCGGACAACATTACTGCAACCCCATAGGAGCTACTTGAGGAAAAGAGAAATATATCATCCTAAAGTGGCAACTTGAAATGGCTCAAGCACAAAACCAACACTTGGCTATGGAGATTGCTAAATTACATGCCCACTTTGCTAACCCTACACTCCTCAATCTTGTAATAACCAAAGATGAAGCTTTTTAGCAGCTTCAAGAATGACTAAAACAAGTTGAGGAGGGAATGGTCATGTCTATCTTTAACCAATCCATGCCCAAAGCAAAGACCTATTTAGTTCAAAAGGATTTGGTTCATACATGCCAAGAAAATGAAACACTAACCGTAGAAAATCATTGCCTATGAAATCTTGATGCACAAAAACAACAAACACAAGAATTTATCCATCAATAGCAGGATCAACTAACTAGAGCAAACACAGAATTGAGAAAATTGGTGGTAGAAAATTGTAATCTATCTATGGAGGAAGTTTATTCCTTACGCCAGAAATATTCTATTGAAATTGTCGCCTAGAAGAATGAGGCTCTCAAATTTGAGAGAGTCAAGAATCACTATAGAGACAAGGTTGGCTTGTAGAAGGAAGTGAATGAGAAGCATATCCAAATGACTAAGGAAAAAGTAAATAAGGCCCTCTAGTAACTCCAGCAAGGAAGAGAAGTACGATAGCCTATCATTGATGGGATAGATCCCTATAACAAAGTGGAGATCCACATGAAGGAGTTGCAGACTGAAGAAATGATAGAATATATGGAATTATCCAATCTCTGGTACACAAATCTAGTAATGCTGACTACCGAATGGCTGTAATTGGCACTCAAAAAATAGGTGGCTAGCTCATACTTGCTATACGAGGCTGAGTTCAAGCACCACAAGGACACCAAGCAAAAGCTTGAGACAGCAAACGCTAAACTTGAAGTTCTTAAGGCACAATTCACTAATCAACGATAAACTACCAAGAACTTGGCTAGGATAATGAATGACTACTAGAAGCTATAGAACACAATTACAACATTTGATATCAAATGCAAACAATTTGTTGCCTAATTTGTCGATGCTGAGTTATTCTCAGCAATTCCCTATCCTTGGAATGTGCCCATTCTGATCCACATTGGCTAAGCTGCATGAACCATGCATGATTCCAAGAGTAAGGAGAAGAAAATAAAAGCATTGTTGAATGCTTTCTGCATCCCACTAGAAGTGCAGTAGCAACTGGACAACCATAACAGCCTCAATCGCCACATGTGCCTAAAGCTAGAGAAGGTCCGTCGAATCCTTAGGAGCCTCCACCACCTAGGACCGTGTGATCTTTTTAAATAGTCTTCACATCATCAGAAGACATGTTGTCTAATCATTTTTTTTTGTGTTTAATTTTGTGTCATGAACACCACAATTTGTAATTTTGTTGATCCATACACCCAGGCACCTAGTTTTATCATGTAATTTTGTTTGGTCATGTGCTAATCAATAATCCCATACCTTCCCACTTTTGTAAGGAACTCAAGGATGAGTTTTTATTTAGTTGTGGGGGTATGATGAGTCATAGATTGGCCTCATCAACTAGGCCTTGTCAATGCATCATTTGATGCATTAACACGGCCCCATCAACACATCATGTGACGCATTGACATGGCCCTGTCGATGCAAGGTCTGTTCTTGCCTATAAATACATGTCAACCCACCATGTGTAGGGATCATTATGTCATAGTTGTAGTAAAGATCTTGCAATTTTTCCATTCAAAAGTTAGAAAATTTTCCTAACTGCCCATAGTAGGAGTCATTCAATGTACAAATCTTTATTCAAGCACTGTTGTACCTAAGCATGACAATATGTACGGCAATAAAGATGAACTTCTTGATAAACCTTGCAGCATTTTGGATAGCTTAAAGATTGTATTCATGCATTTAATGCTTTCAATCATTTATTCAATGTTCCTCAATAATTAAGCCTATTAAGTAATTAAGCAAGATATGCTAAATAGCAATTAAGTAAACACATAAGTACGACCGCTTTAAGCATGCATATGACATTTGGTAATCCTAGTAGTACTTAACACTTGGTAACCTAGCAACTTTATATGTGTTTAGAATGTGTATGACAAGTCGAACCAAATACTTATGTTATGACTAGTTGAACAATAGTTAGCTCATTAGATTAAAGTAGATATTAAATTACTTTATTCTCTATCCTATTTATTTCACCATAAAACACAAAATGATAAAAATCATATGCCTCAATTACACTTAGACCATACCCTTGAGCTTCACAAGTGTATTTGGGAAGACAATGACCGTTCTCAATGCCTAGTTCACTTCCTAGAGAACCAATGCACCAGAAAATTATAGAGTCCACAAAATTCAACCAGATTATGTATGAACACTTTATGATTCATATCATTGGGCATAGGGATACCCTCACTACTCATCACATACGTAGAACATGTGATTTCTAAAAATCAAATCAAGATGGAAGCTACTAAGGTGAAGGCTATTAGAGATTTGCCAACTCCTAGAAATGTTGGAGAGGTAAGATTATTTCTTGGTTTAGCAAGTTTTTACATAAGGTTCATCAAGAATTTCAATGGTATTTCATGGCCTATGTTTTCTTTACTTAAGAAGAATCAAGATTTCAAGTGGAATGATGAAATTCAAAGGAGCTTTGATGTATTGAAGGAAAAAATAACTAGGTAACTAGTGCTTACAATACCAAATTTTTAGAAGCTTTTTCAAGTGGAGGTGGATGCAAGTAGACTTGCCATTGGATAGATTCTTTCACAAGAAGGAAGACCTATTACTTTCTTTTCAGAAAAACTGAATGAGTCAAGGTAGAAATATAGTGTGTATGAGAAGGAATTGTATGGTATTCTTTAGGCAATCAAGCACTAGAGGCATTATTTATTGCCCAAGGAGTTCACTTTGATGACTAACCACAAAGAACTTCAATTTCTTAATTGCCAAAAGAAGTTGAGTGCCAAACACATGAAGTGAATGACATAATTGTAGGAGTTCAATTTTGTGCTTAAGCATAAGAGTGGAAAAGCCAATGTGGTGGTTGATGCTTTGTATAGGATGCATATGGTGAATTTCAATGTTCTTTATGTAGAAGGTATGAATGATTTTTCTTATTTATATGAACATGATTAAGATTTTGGGTAGGTTTGGGGAAGCTTCAAAGAACCATTGTTGAGAAGAATAGACCAATGGAGGAACTATCATCTCCAAGATGAACTGTTGTTCAAGAATGGGAAAGTTTGTATTCTCAATTGTGATTTTATAAAAAATATTTTGGTTGAGAAACATTATGATGGCATGGTAGGTAACATGGACAAAGATAACACATTGGAGCTTTTGAATAGGCACTATTTTTGGCTTGGAATGGCCTCTTAAGTCTCCAAATTTATGGAGTGCTTAACATATCAAAAGTTCAAGGGAGATAAAGGAGTTGATCAATATTATATGCCTCTACCAATTTCCAAAGGACCTTGGGAAAGTATGTCAATGGACTTTGCGAGTGGGATTTTGAAAACTAATGAGCGACAAGGTACCCCCTATGTCCAACCATATGAATCACAAGTGTTCACACATGATCTGGTTGAATTCCATGGATGGGACTAGTTGTGGCATCTAAATTGTTATGCCTTGATCGTAGTTCGCTATCTTCCCACCTGAACTAGTGGTAGCTTTGCCACGTATGATTTAGTCCAAAGTGAGACATATGATTCTTGATGTTGTTGTAGCCTTATGCTACTCCTAATGATAATAAAGAAATCAATTATTTAAACAAATTAACAATGGAAAGTAAAGTTTAAACTAGCCTATGGATGATGAGTGTTCATTCCTAGCTTGTTGTACATGTCCTGAACCCACGTATCCACTACTAGATTACCAAGTGCTATGCTACTAGGCAAACTAAGCAATAATGTTGCTAGGATTACTAAGCAAATACGTGTTTACACTTGAAATTGGTCACACTCATTTTGTCATTTTATTAATATGCATGGAAATGTAAATATTAACTAAGTACATGAAATGTAAATTGCATGGAAAGTAAATTTAATGTAAGTCAAAGTGCTACAATGAATAAGAATTAATCTTGATCTTATTGTTATCCATGGAATGTGTTCAGGTACATTGCAACTTGAATAAGACACCATACAACTAACTCAAATCCATACTGCAGGCACTCACTAACTGTTCTCTAAGATTATAGAATAAAACTACAAGAGTTTGGCTACTCTATTGACAAAATAATTGCATAAACATGGTTGTAAGCACGTATTTATAGAAGAAAATAGACACTACGTCGACAAGGCTGCATCGATGCAATAGACTGTATCAACAAGGCCTAGTCGACGAGGCCTCATCAACGGAGCCTCGTCGATGCAATTAACTACATCAATGGGGCCTCGTCAACGAGGCCTAGTTATTAGGACCTTGTTATCGGGGCCTTGTTATTAGGGCTTGTTATCGGGGCTAAGATATTAGAGCCAACTAAAAAGTTAACTTTTTATCAGATATTCCAACCAACTGATGATTTACCATACTCCCACGATTGAATAAAAACTTGTCCTTAAGTTAACATGATAGGATCGAGCTTTCTTTACAAAACTAGAAAGGTATGGAATTATTAATTAACACTAATTACTGACTACTCTGAGTGCTAGATTACAAAATTTTATTTCAGTGGATGCATACCAAATGACAGAGTGACAAAAAGACTAGACAGGCTTTGAAGATTACAAAATTTGCAAAGGTCTTTAAGAATTCACTAAAGATGATTCTTCTTATTGTCACTAGCAACGGCAAACTTCCAACCTAGATTGTTATGTCGATGCTTCTCTAGTTATGTGGAACATTCTTGAAGGATGGACTAAAATTTCTTCTCTTCGTTCCATGGATCTAGCAAACTTGCAATGCTTCAGAGTTTATCTTATATGTGCTACAATTTATTCATGGGCATATCCTCTATTGTCCCTCTCTTGGCTTCATTTCCATGCCTAGCAAAAGACCTTCTTCCTTAGGCATTTCTTTTAGCATCACCTATAGTCACCAAAGTACCAACATTAGTTTTGGTAAGTTTTCCTTAATAACTAACCCTTTTTGGATCCCTTACTTTTTATTTAAGCATAGGGTGATGATAGCATACTATGCCCAAGGCTATGAGGCAACTAAAATCATCAAGTTATTCATATTATTTTGATTAATTACTATTAGTTACCATGATTGATGAGTGGTGAGGTACCCCTACACTCAACATTACGAATACGAGTGTTCTTGCATGATCCAGTCAAACTCTACAAACAGACTAGTTATGGTATCTAGATAGTTACACGTTGATCATAGTTTCTTATCTTTCCATCTAAACTAGTATTTACTTGGTCACATATGGTTTAGTCAAGAGTGAGGCGAATGATGTGATCCTAAACTAGTGCTACTCCTAGAGACAATGAAAATAATCTTGACTAACTAATAAGCAATAGGAAATGAAGTCTAAGCTAGCCTAAGTGTGATGAGCATCCATCATCTGTACGCATCTTGGACCTTATGTACTACTTCTAGAATTACCAAGTGCACATTACCTGAGCACTCCTAAATACACTACTGGGTTACCAAGTAGTTACACTTCAATGTTCGTGATTAAGTCGTACTCATTCCACATTTAACAACAGGAATGGTAAATGATGATTAGAAATATTAACTAAGAAAACAATAAATAACAATAACAATTAAAAAATTAAAAACTAAGTGACTGCTACAATGATGGAGTAATCTTGATCTTTATTGCCAATGATGTGCATGTCCAAGTACATTACACTTGAATAAAGGTTCCGTACAATTACAATCATCACACTGTGGGCATGCACTAGGGAAAGAATTGAAATAAATTGAAAACTGACAAAAAAAGATCCTACACTTACACTTACTTAATTTTTTCTTTTCCTATGCACCTGAATGTGTATTTATAGGCTTACACAAGAATCATGATATCGTGTATTCAATATCATTATCCAGGCTACGATATCGTGTACTCAATATCAAGGATCCAATATCGGAGCCTAACAAAACATAATTCATCATACCCCACAACAAAATAACAACTCGTCCTCGAGTCAAACAAAATGAAAATGGGTTTAATTGATTACACAGTGAATAGGTATGGGATTATTGACTACCTAGGAATTACTCATGCTATAGTGTGATGATTAAACAAAACAAAATTGGGACACATACACAAAATTTACAAAAAATACAATTGCTGGAACTCATGTGGTTCCTAGCGGTGGTGGCTCCTCCATGGGTCTCTTCCTCTTATCTTATGCTCCAAGTTTTGGAAATGGATGTCTCTGAAGAAGTGCTTGGAGCTTTTCTTCTTTAGTTTGAGGATCTTGTGCCGTCCATGTTGATGCTCCAATGTTTGATGGAGTCGGCACCTCCCATGGGCACGGCAGTTGCAGAAACATCTGATTGGCCTTGACATACTAAGCCACAAACAACTATCATTCCTCTTCATAGGCTCTAACTTTATCTTTGTATTCTTGATAGTCCATGAGCCATTGGGATAAATCTGCCATGACATCCTTCTATCCTTGGTAGCTGGTTTTAACCACCTCTAATTCAGAATTTGCCCCTTCTAATTTCTGTAGTGTCTTCTTGTGATCGGCAAATTCTATTTCATACTTTGCATAGGTGGTTGCTACCTACTTTTCTAATTATATTCTTGCATGTCATGCTATCAACATGGCCAAGTTGGCATACTGCAGGTTTTCCAACTCTATGTATTCTGTGAGATCTTATATCTCCAAGTCCCAGTTTTTTAGTTCTACTGGTGGGCGAAGGCATAGGTATCCAATATGGCCCACCAATCAACGTTTTGAGCACTAACTATGTTAATGTGGGCTTTGGCCTTATGTATTTCTTTTTCAACCACCTTTTTGTATATCCCCACCTAATCTCTGAAGTGCTCCTTGTGCTTTTCATGTCGCTTGGCCTCATTCTGCCATGCGTTTATTTCAATTGTCATCTTCTGATGGATCATGCGTACCTCCTCCATTAAGAGGGTTCTATTTTCCCTAGCCAAGCAATTCATATCCTGGTTGACCCTTATTAATTGTTCTCGTAATTGCTAAAAATTTTCTTCGAGAACATTCTTTTATTTTTCTACTATGGTCAACCGAAGATTTTTGGTAGCAATGCATTTATTTTCTTCTTGTGAGGCCTTGAGTGCTTTAGCGTGTGCATACGTTTGAGCTTGTGCCTTAGAAGCATCTCAATTAGCCTTCTCTTTTTCTTTAGCCACCTTTTTACTCTCCTCTAGTAATTTATTCAGTTGCTCTATCCAGAAGGATTCTAGCTAGTCTGCAGGGATGAATTGGGACAGATCCCACTATGCAGCCTGTAGGATGATGAGCTTTTCTTGGAGTCTTTCTAACTCCTTCTCTGCATGCTTAGCCCTGACCTCTACCATGACTAACTTCCATTTTGTGGAGATGAGGTCTGACTGAGTTGTTGTAACATCCTGAGAGATGTCAAACAGGGACTTCATCACTTGTCCTATCTACAGCAACTGATCTAGAACATCCTCATGCTCCTTAGGAGTTATCGAGGGATTGGCCAATGTTTAAGCATTGTGTTCTCCTATAAAATCTACCAGTGGCACAATAGGGACATTAAATGATTCTTTTATGTGATCTGTGACCACTTGTACTGCTCTCGCTGCATCTTGGTGCTGCATGACCACTACTGTGGTGCCTTCACCAATTTCTAATTGCACCTAAAACGATGCAGTGTTTCCAGAGATCTATTGTGACCATTGTCATTCCCCTCCTCCTATTTGGATAGATACCTCGCCCCATGTGTGATCAATTGAGACCATGGGTTGTACGACATCATCGATGACTCTAAAAAGATTGGCCTCATCATAACTTCCCCAACTAACCATTGATGGTCGATAGTCTTGCGGTGGCAATGGTGGCTAGTCCTGTTGGCCTGTAAGTTGTGTGTTGGGCCCTACTTCCTATTCCTGCTCAAGCTCTAGTGTTTTACCAGCACTTTTCCTTGGGGCTGGTGGCTTTAGTAATTCAGTGAATGAAGCATTTTGGGCCTTTTTGGAAATGTCATTGGTGTACCCCAAAATTTTAGCACATCAGCACAGCTTCTTGATGAGATAGGGAAAGGGCAATGCAAACTTCCCCATATTACATTCTTCAAACCACCTCAAAATTTCTATAAGATATAGATGGGGTAGGTTGGCATTAACCTTGCCCATCAAGATGGCACTTCCTCTAGCCGCATATGTGGAAACTTTGTTTTAACCTTTTATTGGGAAAATGTGATATGTGCCAATTTTGAAGTAAATTCTCTCTTTAAGTGTAAGCTCTCCATATGCTTTATCTTCTTTATCGTACGCCCTTTTCAACCAAATCTTTTATGCATTAGCATCAGAATGAGTGGACAAGTAAGCAACTTTTGGCCCTATATTCGGAAGATTTAGGACCTCTAAAATGGCTTTGGTAGAGAAATCTACAAAAATACCACCAATATCAATGGTGGTGCTTTCTTCTTTGTTGTGTCAGAATTGGTATGTCTCTCCCAAGTACCAATCACCACTTTCAAAAGAGAATAGGCCATAGTGGGGACCCCTTAAGTTGGTCCCTAACTACTTTAGGAGCAAACTCAATGAAAGGTCCAAAGTTAAGTCCCACAATCATAGCTGCTGATGTGGACCTTTTACGAATTGCTTGAATACATTCCGAAGACAATGTGAGATGTTGTCCTTGTTTAGGTGCTCCACCATCTCCACCTTCAACATGTCTCGATTGCACAATAATAAGGAGGTTCCTGATGGATGTTGAATGATTCTTCCTCATGTTTTGTATGTTTCTTGAGAGACGCCTAGCCTCTGCCTCTTCTTGGCCATTTGGATGCATCCTGAGAGGGTCCTCCTTGCTATTCTCTTTTAGGAACCATCTACAATCACATAGAACCATCTATTAGTAAGGCTATTTACAAAATTTGATGTATACCTTACATCTTGCCTTAATAAATTCATTTCTTATCTAGTGTGATTCAGAGTTAGAAAATTTTACAAAAGTTTTTCCTAAAAGTTTTGATGTTGGGCCCAATTTTGATTAGGTGACTCCAAAAAAATAATTTTCATAGTCTGGGTGAAGAGATAAAATTAATTTGGCAAATGTTTTAAACATTTTTAAGGTCATTTATCCTTTATGATATCCTTCAGGCAACGACGAATTCAAAAAAAACTATGCGCAACTTGGAGTGTACCCTCCCCCCACAACTAAGTCAAACACTCCAGGTTTAGATTGGTTCAATTGGAACAAGAATCGGAGCGTTAATGAGCAAGATATGGAAGTTGGAATGGTAGGTGCTTAGAGCATCAAAATTCACAAAATAAAATTTCAACAACTCCCCTTGCATGAACAGTGAAAAATGATGTTGACTTGCATGGTGGGATCCCTATATATAGTTTTTATAGACGTGATATTGGTTACCCGATAGTGCGGACCCAATATCGTGTCCTTTTGAAAATAGAGTGTTTAGAAAAATTGATGAATTTTCAAATTTCCAAGCTCAATAATGAAGGATTTAAAGTTAATTTAAAAGGTTTAGGGTAACATCAAAGAGACCTAAAGGCACCAAAAGTGTAATGAAGTGGATTCTGTCAATGAAATTCATGAATAGGATGAGGAAAAAGGACATGTTATGGTGCATAGGAACATTGGAATTTAAAATGATGATAAAGGGAAAGATTATTGTAGCAATGCAATACTTGAAGGGTATAAAATGATGTGCAAGGAGTGCATATTACAAAAGTTACACAAGTGGATCCTCCCCAAAGTAGGTTTCTACCTATCATGCCCTTACGTAACCACACCTAAAAATGTCCGTAGGCACTAAAAGAGTTAAATGTAATCCGCACTAGTGCAACAAAACACACACATGTAAATACCATTGTGATGAGGTATGAGTTCGATGCTACACAAGACACAAGTCAAAAATACATGAACTGTGAGATGAGACAAATTGTAGAAGGGATTGCAGAGATTGGGACATGAGGTACTGACCCAGGGCACAATGAATCCTAAGTGTAGGGTGTGATTAATGTGTCATTAGCCTATCACTCCAAAATCAAGACCAAGTTCATTCCTCCAATCAGTGATTATTATTTCATCCAATGATGGATGCCCATAAGAGCACCATGATAGCAAGGCGTACAATCACTTGGTGTTTTGTCCAAGGGAGGAGTGATTTGGAATTTCTCTGCGGCACATTTTGTTTCTTGATCTTTTCTTTCCTCTCTTTTCTTTTCTCTTTTTTTTTCTAGCTACTTTGGTACTTTGTCCTTTTCAACAGTGAACTGAAGAAGCCACCAACCTTTAGGCATGGGTCCATGTCTTTCTAATGGGGCCCCCAAAACAACATTGAGTTTCTTTATTGAGTGCCTTTATTACTCTTACTTCCATTTTTTGTTAGATCTACAAGGATCTTAATACAACTAGGCTACATGATAACACCTATAGTTGTCACCAAAAAGAATCTGCAAGTCCCCTTGATGTCACACCCTGGCCATTCCCTCTTAGTCCATCATTTTTCACTCTGGGCATAATGAGCACAAAATTACTTTTAAGTTTTCATGATGACAAGAATATCATTGTACCCAAAGTAGAACCTCTTATTAATAGAATGGTTGGGTGGATGTGGTGGGCTCGTTGTCCAAATAATTAGTCACCTGAGACTTGATAGCATAGAACAACACCTCAACCAATGAGTCACATGAGTGTTTTATTCATAGATGAGATTACCCATAAAAAGATAAAAAGATAAAATAGTAAATGAAAAAAATAAAATAAGAAATTGAAAGATGAAAAATTGGAAAACAAAAAAATTTAAAATTAAGGAAAAGGAAAAACATTTATTAATTCTGCTTGTTAGAATAGAGGATATCCCCCATAACTAAACTTTTGATCATGGCGAGAATTAATAAATGGAATGTTTAGATCCAAGCATTTTGGGAACATTGGAGTCTGATCATATACAAACCACTAGGTGTTCTTTGATGTGGTGGTTAGAATGTACCCAAATTGGGGTCCACACACTTGATTAAAGTAGGCATAGTGGGGCAAATTATAAGATGTGGTTAATTGATAAGGATTTGACCCGCTATGGCACCCATGACCATAAGATGGTATGCAAGAATCAATATGTCTTTCTATGTGGTTATATTCATTGGGCTGCATGGTAGTTGGAGTATTGATTAGTGGCCCTAATAAGGTAATAAGAGGCATTGTGTTCGAGGAGGTAGATCCATCACAGCATTGAACTTGTGCTAGATTCGAGCATGCAGTGGTTTCGGAAGCATGCTATCTCTTTCTTTGATCATGCCTAAAGAAAAGATACTTTTGATGTTGTGGAGGACCTCCACCACTATTGATAGTAGCAGCACAAGTAATGTTTGTGTGTTGGTGCTGTGGTGCAAAACCTTCTAGCACAACTAGTGGCAATGTAGAAGGAGGTGAAGGGTGAGCATATTGAGGGCGAGGATAAGTTCAAGGAACATGAGGTGGTGATCTTGTGGGAGAGGACATGGGTTGATAGTACTTAGGAGAATGATAACAATGTTGTGAGATAGAGGATGTTAACACAGTTGGGGAAACAAGATGTTGAACTTGATAAGTGCTTGGGTTTGAATGGTATAAAGGGTGTGACTAATTTTAGGGTGGCCTCCCCCATGACTAGGATTTTTGCCACTGTGATTGAACACACTATTTTTGTATGAAATCTAGATGTAACATTCCTCCCCAACTCTCATGTAAATATGACAAGATTGGGCATTGGCCTTTGGGGTGATCGTATAGGAAAATGTTACATTGATACATATAATTAGCAGCTGAGTTCTTATCCTTATTCTCTTCAACCCTTCTTTCCGATTATCTAGTGGTGTTCTGTCCTGTTTCTTGGTTCGTCATGGTTCTACCTCTAATAATTTTGGTATATTCTCCACATCTTACATGTACCCATTTCGTCATCTTATTGATCTTTACCTCAATTTCATCTAGTGATTGTAGTATTGGCAAAGATGATTCCACCTCCTTGAGGTAAGTTGATTTCTCCTCTTCATGATCATGGACCCTTACTATTTTGAAATCTTGGTCCTATTGAGAGCTTTCAACATTCTCCCATTTAGCTATTTCTCCCTCTTCTTTTGCTACTCACTTAATAAGCTCTTGGAATTGATGGGTTTGTAGTTCATATAGTTGACCTGGGGCATACATCCCTAGGGTCTCCCTTGTTTCATTATAAAGCCTATCCATGATGTGGTACATTAGCCTTTCCTCAAAGAACCCATGGCTTGGGCATTTGTTTAACAAAGAGTAATATCTTTCTAAGGCCATGTCCAAGGGTTCATGTTGCAACTTTTTCCACTCTCGGATTTGTTTCCTCAAGGCTAACACTCTTGCATAGGTTTGGTATCTTTTAGTGAAGATTTCTACCATTGTCGGTAAACGTCGAATTGATTTTAGTTTTAAGGACCTATACCATACTTTTGCTTAGCCAATGAGTGTTGTAGGGAAGAGCTTAATTTTTTGCCACCCATTATCAATATTGTTCCATACACAGGCATCATGGAAGGCTTGTAAATGATGTTGTCGATCTAAATCATAGCCTCCTAAAAACTTAAAAAAGTTGTTTAAATCAAGCCTAGGTAAACAGCTTTCCTTACGATGCCTACAGGATATTCAAATAGCCTCTTGTACATGCATTAGGCTCTTAGTGGCCAGCAAGGGTTCCTTGTCACTAGGTAGGTTATGAGTTTTTGAGTTGGGATGATGTTGTCTTTGGTTATGTACATAGGAGACCCCTGCATAAGATTGAGTACTCCAAACTTCATAATTCATTGGTTCTCCAATGAATTACCTTACTAGTTGTTGCATTATCATAGTCTTGTGAGAGAAACATTGTTGTGAATTTATGTGTGACTTATTCGTAATTACTTTCTTTCTAAAAGGTATATCGTTAAGGCTTGGTTACAGCAATCTTGGATGATGTAACTAATCTAAATAACTAGCATTGTCCCTAGAAATGGCGCCAATGATGAGTAGTGAGGTATCCCTACACTCAACCATACAAATACGAGCGTTCACACACGATCTGGTCAAACTCCACAGATGAACTAGTTGTGGTATCTAAATAGTTACACATTAATTGTAGTTCGTTGTCTTCCCATCTAAACTAGTATTTACTTGATCATGTATGGTTTAGTCTAAAGTGAGGTAAATGATGTGGTCCTAAACTAGTGCTACTTCTAAAGACAATGGAAAATAATCTTAATTAACTAATAAGCAATAGGAAATGAAGTCTAAGCTAGCCTAAGTGCGATGAGCATCCATCCTTAATCATCCATATGCATCTTGGGCCTCATGTACTACTTCTAGGATTACCAAGCGCACATTACTTAAGCACTCCTAAATACGCTACTGGGTTACCAAGTAGTTACACTTCAATGTTCATGATTAAGTCATACTCATTCTGCATTTAACAACAGGAATGGTAAATGATGATCAAAAATATTAACTAAGAAAACAATAAATAACAATAACAATTAAACAATTAAAAACTAAGTGAATGCTGCAATGATGGAGTAATCTCAATCTTTATTGCTAATCATGTACATGTCCAAGTACATCACACTTGAATAAAGGTTCCGTACAATTACAATCATCACACTACGGGCATGCATTGGAGAAAGAATTGAAATGAATTGAAAACTAACAAAAAGAATCCTACACTTACTTTTTTCTTTTCTTATGCACCCGAATGTGTATTTATAGGCTTACACAGGAATCACAATATCATGTATTCAATATCATTATCCACACTACGATATCATGTATCCACTATCAAGGATCCAATATCGAGGCCTGACAAAACACGATTCATCAATGATATTTAAAAATAGGATGTTAGAAAAATTTCAAAATTTCAAAGCAGACATCCCTAGCCCCCATGACTAATAAGCATAACTCTGGAAGCACACAAGTTTTCAAACACTTAAAACCAAAGGTCTGATTCAAAAGATGGCCAAGAAATATTGAACTTGAAGGATATTTTAATAGAAAAGTAGGAAAAAGTAAAAGAGTAATTAAAAGTGATAAGAAGTAGTTCCAAAATTATGCATAAATTTAGAGAAACTATCATTGATGTTCTAGAATATGTGAAGATTAGTTCAAAGCCATGATCAACAAAAGTTATGCAACTGGGTCCTCCCCAAAGGAAGCTCCTCCCATAATGCCCTTACATAACCACTTCTATAGACATCCATGGACACCCAAGAACTTAAATGTAGACCATGCCTTCATTTCAAACAAAACACAACTGCCGTGGTTGGGATGTTGCACTATACTACACAAAACCAAATGGCTTATAATCGTATGTAACAATGAGGTGAATAATGGGATGAGAAGGGATTAGAGAGATCAAGATGTAAGGTACTTGACCATGTCCACAATAGGCTCTTGTGAAAAATGTGATTAAAATGATCAACATACCTATCTGTCCAAGTTCAGACCAAGTCCATACCATGAACAATAACCTCACATTAATGTGTTTCTTCTTACCAACCACCATGAGTCCACAGCCAACTCAAAGAACAAACATCACTCCAAAAAGAGAAGAAAAGAGAACAAGGAAGGAAGGGCCTTAATTAGAGGGGTGCCTTTAGGCATGGGTAACATGTCTTTCCAGCCCCATAACCAATGCTTATAGCCCATTATTGTGTCTAAGGGGTGTGCTTTGAATTCCCATTATAGTGTTTTTTTCTCTCTTTTTTGGTTTTTCTTTTCTTTTCTTTTTCTTTTTGATGGGAACCACACCATGCATAGACAAAGCTTCCTTTTTATTGGTTGATGGAGGAATGATGATATATTTCAAGAGAAGTCATAAACCACATGAAGGAAGACAAGAAGAAAACCCAACAAGGCCCCTTAAGGTCACACCCTTACCATTCCCACTTGGTCATTCCCTCTTTCTTCAAAGTACAATGATCATTGATTAATTTTAGTTTTATGAAAGAAGAACCAAATTGTTTCCATGAAAAAGACCTTTTATTCAGAGAATTGGAGGGATGGATGAGGTGGTATCACTACTTTACACAATTACTTACTCAATCATCTTGATAACATAGCACAAAAACCCAACACATAGCGTTGACTTCTACATCATGACCTAGCAATATTATTAATGGAAATATAAAAGATATTCATAAAACATAAAGGAAATGACTCAAGGAAAGAGAAAAATATAAAGAAAAGAAAAATATTAAGAAATGGAAAACATATTAAGAATCAGAAAATTCTGGAAGAAACAGGAAAATGATAAGAAATTGTCAAAATAAAAAGGTGAAAAACACTTATTAGTTCTTGAACTAGGATGGAGCATCTCCCCCACGACTCATCTTATGGTTTCACATTCAAGAGATGGACTGCACAATCCCCTAGTTATACATCATCAATTTTCCATCTATTACTATTACTAATTTAATTAATCATGTGGTAGCAAATTTGACATTGGTGATAGTCTCATTTGGATCATTTGGAGACATATCGTCATGTAGACTTGAAGGTATTTCTGTGTTGGGTGATCCAAATGTGTGTGCTTCTTCTTCTTTATTTTCTATGTTAATGCCTAGGTCTCCATGTTTAGCATCCTTTTTCGGTATATAATTAGAGTGTAAGATATTTGTATCTAAGTCCTTTATTTGGTCTATTTTCTTAAGTCTAGAACTAATAAGCAAATCAATTACCTTTATGCATCTTTGAAATAATTTTATATTCTCATTTTCAAGCCACTAGATGTCTTCTAATTTAGTGGCTACCACATAGGCTAGTTTTTGCTCACACACTTGTTCTTTAGCTTTGTTATGGGTCGGTATAGGGGTCTGTTAATATTTCGAACTTCCAACCCAAAACTACATCCTTTACTATTAGTAGTCATGCATGGATTCTTCTGTCTCTCCAGAATGCTAGATTCATCACTTCTGTTAAGTGTTGGAGTAATGATGGATGTTGGCCCTTATGTAGGATTGAAAGACATTGGTCCTGAAAAGAAGGGTGTTGCACTTGATTAGCATTGTGCTAGTTTGGATGAGTTAGTACATCCACAAGTGTTGTGCTTATGCATGGGAACTATCTTAAAGAAAGGATGTTTCCAAGAATATGTTGGAGATCTACTGGCACTATCATTTCTATGTATGTTCGCACCACAAGTGGCATTCTCTCTTTGATGTCATGGTGCTAAACCTTCCTATGTTGGTGGTGGTGACATATGGTGGAGGGAAGTATGAGAATATTGAGGATATGATGAAGGATCAGAGGTGTGAGGTGGTGATCCTTCAGAAGATGTTACAAGTCGACGATATTCAGGAGAGTGGTAGTAGTGATTTAAAGTAGAGGAGGTAGAACTAATTCGGGAAACAGGTTGTTGGACATAATATCCATATGGTTCGGTTGGTAGTAAGGGTAGGGCTAGTTTGGTGGTGGGCTCCCCCACGACTGTGGGTTTTGCCACTACGATTAATGACAATGTTGAGGTTGGTAATAAGTCCTCCTAGGATAATACAATTGGTTGTGGAACTGTCTATAATTACCATGTGGAAAAGGAAATTACCTAGGCATGTGCTTTTGTACAAATTTGGGATTTAATGCAAAAGCCCAATACTCATGTAGATGTAACACAACTAGGCAATGTCCCTTTAGGTGGTCATTTATGTAGATGTCACATATGTCATCTTCATTTGTGATTAAGTCCATAGCCTCGCTTTCTTCAGCTATGTTCCCTATTTGCCGATAAGTGTTCCTAACTATTTCTTAGTTCTACTTCCTCCATTTATTGTGATTACCTAGTTCATTTTGTGTTACCTTCTCCTCTACAATTTCTACGAAAGTTGTAGGCTTTTTATTTATCCACTCTAACATCCTATCTAGTCTTGCCTAGAGTTCATCAAGAGATTGTTGCAGTGGCAAGGTTTGTTGTGAAATCACCTCATCAAGAGCTACCTCTTTTTCCTCATCATAGATATGGACCCGTTTGGTTTGAAGAGTTAGATCCCAGTTATTTTCCTCTACATTCTCTCATTTACATAGCTTTCCTTATCCTTTTTCCACGTACTTGATTAGCCTTTGTATCTGATGGGATTTTAATTCGTATAATTGACCTTGAGCATACATCCCAAGGGTCTCCCTCATTTCATTACGAAGCCCATCTATGATGTGGACAAGTTTCTCTTCTTGAGAGAAATCATGGCCGGTACATCTATGTAGTAGCAAATAATATCTATTCAAGGCCACATTTAAGGGTTCATGATTTTCTTACTTCCACCCTTGGATTTTTCAAGGCAAAAGGAAGCTCAATTTCCTTGTTGGTGATCTTGTTTGGGTGCACTTGAAGAAAAAGAGGCTAAGGTGATGTAAACTTCTCAAAATTGAAGGCCAAGAAGATGGATCCTTTCAAGATAAGGGTCAAAATCAATTATAATGCTTTTAAAATTGACTTGCTAAATGATGTGGGTATGTCTTTTATTTTTAATGTTGTAAATTTTATGCATTATCATGGACTAGTAGATGATGAAACCTTGCAGGGTAGCATCAATGAGTTGAAAGGGACCATTGACAAGTCCAAGCCTTCACAGGAGAGGAAGATAATCATACTCCAGAAGAGAGAAGCTTCTAGCACTTGTGGAGTGAAGAGGCATGAGTACTTGATCTATTAGAAGTATCAAATTGTTGATAATGTTGTATAGGTCCATGAGACCAAACTTGTTGAGTAGGGGATCACTTCTACCCCTACTCCCTTGTTCATATAAATTCACTTTTTGAAGGGTGGAAGAGTTGGTGTAGGGACACCTATTTCAAGCCTTTATCATCCCTTCAAGTAAAGAACCAGAGATTTTGACAACTTGAAAGATTATCTTGTCATGAAAAAGATGTATTTTCCAAAAGTTGGGCAAACCTAGAAGATGTCTTACCACCTAGAAAGATGTCTTGCCTGAGAGTTGCCAAACCCAAAAACATGTCCTGCCAATAGCGAAGACGTAGTATGTTTAGAAAAAAATGTTTTGGCTAGGAGAAAGCTATCTTTACTAGTTGGAAGATGTCTTCCCAAATCGCAACACATCTTTCCAATATGCTCTAGGCTGCAAAAAGACATCTTCCCAAGGATCCAAGCTATCTCATTTTTGGAGAAAACTTCCCCAAATGGTCTGTTCAAAGTGAGAAATACCCAAGGATCTTTAATTCTGGTTTGGAAAAGGTTATCCTATCATGTTACTTTTTGTTTGATAAATATTAGACTTTTGCATGTTGTAAGGAAGAGAGAGAGTTGTGGAGAGATTAAATGAGAGATGTGTTCATCTTATCAGTCAATCATGTATGTGATATTGGCCATTGTATCTCTATGCTTGGATCTCAATCTTATGTATGAGAAAGAGGTCTAGTTCAATTGTACCTTGCATTAAGGTCCATCCTATGAGTGGTTGTAGAGCCTCCTACTTTGGAATATTGTTGAGCATATGAGTGTTTTGGTATGATGTTTTGTGGGTCTATGGATCCAATGTATTTATAATCTTCTTTCAAAATTAATAAAAAATAGCTAGCTCTCTTGTTTTCTTGCAATTAAATTATCTTGTATACGTTCTAGATTTGGTGTGTTTCAAAGGGTTAAAGTAAATTGAAGTAACCTTGTTGTAGAAAACTCATGATATGTGGCTTAGTTGATTAGCTCTCTACCTTCAAGAGGTTACCAATATAAATTGCACTTGATGCATTTTTATATTCCTCTAAAATTCTTCAAATATACTTTCTTGGCTATATGTCTTAGAGTGGAGTCATTCTTTTGTGTTCCAGCATCTCTTTTTGTGACACCAAAGGAAAGGATTTTAAAGATTAGTTATAAAGATGAAGATCTACAAGGGCATTCCCAAAATCATTGGGTCTTGCCTTTTTGTTATTGTTTTGGTGTTTGTTTGTTATTAATATAATATGATGTGCTCTATTTTTTTCTAATATTAAAGAAATATCCACAAAATTTTTGGAAACCTTTTTAGAAATAAAGTTTCTCTAGTAATGATATTTCATTTTCAAACATAAAGGGTTTTACAAAAATTTGTTTCATCACAAGACAAATACCATAACTAGTTGCATGCTCTTATATATTTTATAGCTTATGTATGATGAAATAGTATATGGATTGAGAAATTAACTTCTAGAAAAGTTGTAGATGCAAAAGGATTGTAAGCAGAATTATTAAAATGTGGTGGAAAGTTAGTCTGGAGAGAAACATGGAAAAGGCTTAATGAAGGAGTTCAAAATGGTTTGACTAGATAGTGGAATTTTGTTAGAGTTATTATGAATTTAAAAAAATGGATACAAATCATATTTAAATAATTAAATATTTATCATGATTTTACTGACCAAAATCGTCAATGTGAGGCAGGAAGGGAAAACAAACATCGAAAGATTGTCGAAGAGACACAGCTGACCCTGCCTTCGCATGAGGGCAAGCTGGAAAAGGAAACGAAGGCAGAGTGCCTTGGATGGTCTGCATGCAAATCAACCAAGGACTTCCCTGAGTGTAAGCTATGGCTAGTGCTAGGGTTATCATAATTGATGATGTACAAAATATAAACAGTGACGCACGAAATACAAATAGAGCATATACAAAACTGTATTGTAAACAAAGCATAAACAAATCAAACAATGTAAATGGAAGGTAATAATGAACTATATTCTATTGCTTAAAAAATATGTGCACCAGTCAAAGCGTAGTTGTGTGTGTGAATGGAAAATCAAGCGTTAAGCCCCGAAGTGATTTGTTTATGGGTGCTTGGATGCTAGGAGTCACGTGTGCCTGAGCGTCCAAAGTTTCCAATCAATGCTTCCAAAGCCATCAACCTTCAAAATTGTGAACCCCCTTTATGTGAATGGACAGGGTATTTATAAGGTTTGGCTAGGCTCGGTCACGGAATTAATGGATGGAATCAATGGCTAAGAGATGAGAGGAAAATGGATCATGTGACATGTGTTTGATAGACAGCTGTGTGTGAATTGGACATGCATAGGCAAGCTACATTCTTCACCAGATGCACTGCATCTTACAACATGTGTTAGCTTATGCAAGCTAGCTTACGCCCACAGATACAATTTGGAGTGTAAGAGCTTGACAAGCTCACAAATGGTGAAAATTTACAAAAATGATAGTGTACAACAAGAGAAATTGACTCTGACTCGCTTGATCCATGGATTGACTATTACAAGATGTTGATTTGAGTGGTTTTGTGGCTGTTTGAGGCATTTCTATTCCACCAAAGCTTCTAATGTGAATTGATTTTGTCTTGGTGTGTCCTCAGCATGTGTTTGGCATGCTTTTGACCGGGTGTGACCAATACTCACGTTGGATTCACGCTGTACTCACACTGCCAAACTGACCTCAGCATGACCTGAGAAAAATGACACATTTCACACCAATTTTTGCTCCTTTGAAGCCTGTTTCTTGAATGCAAAAATTGCCTGACTGTGGTTAACCCCGAGAGTGATCTACAAGTCAAAAATTAAGCTTGGATGTGCCTTGTTTTAAATCACTTTTGGTAGCTCATGTTGGACTCATGCTACCAGTGTGGGCTCAGCGTGACCACAGCATGAGCTACAAAAAATTTGCAATTTTGGACCTGAAATCTAGAATTCTAGACGCTGGGACTTGAGGTTGTCAACAATGAACCTTCAGCATGACTTGCACCTTTGAAATCAAACCATTTCGACTTGGTTTTGAGGCTCTCAGAGTTGGTCACACTGGACTCACACTACCAGCGTGACCACAGCGTAAGTGAGAAAATTTGTACAATTTCTATAATTTGGCCCAAAATTTGAACTCCCGAATGCTGAAACTTGAAGTGGACAACAGTGATCCTTGAGGATGACTTGCACCCTTAGATTGGACCATCTTTGACTTGATCTTGAAGTTGTTGGAGTTGCTGAGGCTGAGGGCAAGCCCAGCTTGACAAGCTCAAAGTGAGTTACATGCCTTAGCCAAATTTTTGCCTCCCAAAAGCTCAAGAGGCTTTGAGTTGTTCTTGTTTCAAAGTGTTAGGCCAAAATTAGTGGTGTTCATTAGCCCTTCTTTGTTGACGTTTGGAGGAATCCACCTGAGAGGCATTGACAAAGAAGTACAAAACACCATGACCAACCAAGTAACAAGCATTATCCGTCGACCCTTGGCTGGATGTCATCACGCCATGTTCAAAAGTACATGGGAATGGGAAAATGTAGTTCAATATGCAAGGGGATTGGTTGTAACTAGGGGGAAATCAGGAGTTAATCAAGGATTATAATTACTATTGGAATTATGGGAGAGGAATGCTCTCCTGTGAATGAGCCATATTTTTTATCCTTGTCAATAGCCAGTGTTTAGCAGACTCGGAACTAAGACATAAAATGTTTGTTCTTTGGAGAAATGGGACACTTGTAGAGTGTTTACGGGGGACCATTATAAATAGCCAAAGCCACGCGATGATGTGCAACATGACCTTTTGAGACACGAGTGTAACTTTCTTTCTAAGACGATTGCCTTCCTACCTAGGGCTTATATGAGAAGAGCAAATGGTCTTTGGTCTATGATGTCCACGGGGTCATGAAGACCTTTTCTGTGCATTTTGTTGTTTGATCTTTTTATTCTTTTTCTTTTTGTTTGCTTTTCTTTTCTTTTTGTTTTTCTTTTCTTCTTGTTTTTTTGTTCTTTTTGGAAGAGCTTGCTTTCAATGCTATACTCATGCTCATGCGTTTGCATTTGTATCATGTACTATGTACTGTGTTTTGCGTTGCAATTACTTAGAGAATCATAGTATGCAATAGTGTACCAAGAGCTTTGGGGTGAGTCAAATTTATCAAGGGGGTATAATTGAATGAGATAAGGGGAACATGATGGGGAATACGGAATGTATCAAGAGTCAAGAATGTACTTATGAATGGATTGATTAACCCAATTGTGTGCATCAAGAGGAATGTGATACCTTGTCATCATGATGAAGTGCATCTATGCACGAATGCCTCGGGTGTGTCATCCTGTAAACACAACTCCAAGAGGACAAGAAAACCACAAATGATTCGATTAACTAAGCACCTTAACTTGAAAATAACCAAGGAGATAGAGCCACCGTCTGCAATTTCAAAGCAGATAGGATCATGAATAGCATCAGCTTCATCAGGGTCCATTATGCAGCAAGTCTTTGTGAAACACATACAGCCAATAGCCGCAACATATCTTTTCAAGTATTGCCTGGTCATTGATGATGTCACCAGTTTATAGTCTTAGCATACTGTTGCAGGTTAGTTTCACATCATAACCCTTTGGACGATGCTAGTTTAGCATCGTAGCAGATGGTGCAGTGCTAGTTTATAGTCATAGCGGACTGTGAAGAGGCAAACCAATTTATATTCTTAGTGGACTCTGCATGCTAGTTTTACGTCATGGCCAACAAATGTGGTAGTTTAGTGTTATACCAGATGGAGCTCTATGGTGTCAGTTTACCGTCATGACTCTAGGACACTCTGTGGTGCCAGTTTCAAGTCATAGCCCTAGGACCGTTCTATGGTATCAGTTTTAGGTTGTGATGCCAGGACCATTACATACCTCAAGTTCATCAGACATAGTATCATTTCAGGTACAGGTGATTTGTAGGATTAGCGAACTCATTCCTGTCCATGTCAGCAAATTTGAATGCTCCGTTATTGTACGCCTTGGTGACTAAGTAAGGTCCTTTCCAGTTAGCTAAGAATTTGTCTGGATGTTCACAGATGCCCTTAAGGACTAGGTCTCCTTCCTTAATCGAGTGTTTTTGCAGATCGTGTTTATGTCGTTGCCATTGTTGTTTCTGGTACCACTCAATCTGATCAAGCGTTCGCACACGTTCCTCCTCCACCGAGTCAAGGTCAGCAATGTGCAGTTCATCACTTTGGCTTTCATCGAGGAGCCCTGAGAGAACTATCCACAACGAGTTTTACCTATAGCTTCAAATCCGTATACAAGATTATATGGAGTTTTACCTATAGATGTTCGATGTGTCGTTTTGTATGCCCAAAATGCATAAACTAGTTATTCGTGCCATCGCCTCTTGCTCTGATTTAGCATCTTTTTAAGCACTATGATGACAATTTTGTTTGTATCCTCCGCTTGACCATTGCTCTATGAGTAGTAAGGTGACGAGAATGCATGTTTAATACCCAGGATTTCATAGAAGCTCTTAGTATCCACACTGCTGAACTGTGGCCCATTATCGGTAACGATGGTCATCAAAATACCAAAACAGGTCATGATGTTTCCTATTATGAAAGTACAAACATGTTTAGAGGTGGTCTTCCTGAGGGGAATAGCTTTTACCCATTTTGTGAAGTATTCAATTGTAGTGATAATGAAGATATGCCCTGCGGAAGATGGCGGCGTTATCGGTCCAATTAAGTCTAATCCCCATCTTTGGAATGGCCATGTGATTTGTGTTGTGTGCTATTCATTAGGTGGCACATGTATTAGGTTACCGTGCCTTTGGCAAATGTCACATGTCCTGACCCTGGAGAAGCAATCGTACTCCACGTGTGGCCAGTAGTAGCCCAAATGCCTAATCTTTGTTGCCATTGCTTTGGATGCTATGTGCCTTCCACAAAGTCCTTCGTGGACTTGTTCTACAATTGTTTGACTGTCGATGCTACTAACGCACATCAACAGAATGCCTTCATAGGATCTGCGACACAATGTGTCTCCTATTAATGCATATTGCCAAGAGCATTTTTGCACTGCATCCTTTTGAACGTTTGTTAAATGTTGTGGAGGTTTGCCTTGTAGAAGGTACTCTTTTATGTCATCGTACCATTTTATTTCATGTGTTGTGCTAACGAATGCTATGGTCATTTCATCGAGAGCGTCGGTTATAGGTTTGGCATAATCTGTTATAGAGCTGGGCAACACATAGAACATTTCAGGTGTCATGTTTAGGGCTAATGTAGCGAGTGCATCAGCAACGGGATTTTCGCTTCTAGGGACATGTTGTATATCCACGTCTACTAATTGCTTCAGCAAATATTTGGTCAAATCACAATATGGTTGCAAATGGAGAGCCTTGCATGCATAAACTTCTGTGACTTGATTAATGACTAACTGTGAATTGCCTCAAACTACAAGATGTGCGATTCCCGAAGTCAATGCTGCTTGAAGACCTCTAAGAAGACCTTCGTATTCTGCCATTTTATTGGTACAAGGAAAGATCAATTAGTAGGCGAAGGTTCGAATTTCTCCAGAGGGGTATGCTAAAATGGCCACAAAACTTCCTCCTTGGAAAGTTGAAGCTCCATCAAAATAAAGGATCACCTCATAGTTATCAGGTACGGTGTCTATACTGTTAACATTCTCATCATGGAATTCAGGGTTAATCGTTCCTTGATCATGCATTGGCGAGACGGTCAATTGTGTGACAATTACTTGACCTTTTGTGGAGGATTGAGCAACATAGTGTAGGTCAAACTTTGCAATCATTGCTTTCCATTTGGCTATCCTACTTGACTCGTAGATGTTGCTATTGATGGCACGGAGCACATTATTCTTGCAAATGATGTAGACTTGATTACGGAAGAGATAATGCCACCATTTCTTCAAGGAGAACACAAGGTCAAGGCATGATCTCTCCACGTCATTGTATCATTTTTCATAGGTGATTAGAGCATGGCTTAAGTAATATATAGGAATCTCGATTCCATCTTCATGTTTTTCGCAAAGCATCGATGCAATGGAAGAATCGGAGGTCGCAAGGTAGATGTAGAAGGGTTTATCGCTTTGTGGGGGATAAACCGTCGAGATTTGAGCCAACTCTTGCTTTATGTCCTCAAATGCTTCCTGGCATTGTTGAGTCCATTGGAAATGCACATTCTTTCATAGTAGGTGTTGCATGGGTCTCAACCTATCTGTCAGATTTGCAATAAAGTGTCTAATGAATTGTAACCTACCTTGTAGACCACGTAGTTTGGTAAAGTTTTTTGGTGGTTGCATGTTAGTTATTGCCTTAACCTTATCAGGGTCTACTCGTATCCCTTTGTTAGAGATTATGAAGCCAAGCAATTTGCCTGTTTTGACACCAAAGACACACTTCTTTGGATTGAGTCTGAGGTCATGTTTGAGACAACGTTTAAGCACTAAGTCTAGATCTTTTGCATGTTGTTCGGTTGTTTTGGAGTTAACCGCAATGTCATCAACATAATCATTGAGCAAATTGAGCATGTAATCGCTAAATATATATGTCATTGCTTGTTGATATGTAGCGCCTACATTTTTAAGACCAAACGACATCATTGTATATCAGAATGTGCCCCAAGGTGTCATAAAGGTTGTCCTGAGTTGATGTTCTAGGTTGATTCTTATTTGATTATATCCTGAAAATCCATCCATAAAGGATAATAGAGTGTGCCCAGCAGTTGTGTCAATAAGTTGATTGATACTAGGTAGCAGGAAGTCATCCTTGATAGTGGCTATGTTAAGATCATGAAAGTCAATGCATATGTGTATACTACCGTTCTTCTTAGGGACTACGACAATGTTTGATACCTAATCGGAATAGTCAACGGCTCGGATGAAACCGACTTGGTAGAGCTTTGTGATTTCATTGCGGACTGCTAATGCCACTTTAGGTCTAACCTTTCATACCTTTTGCTTCACGGGTTTGACTTTTTCATCAAGGATAATGTTATGTTGGACGATTCGAGGGTCCAACCCTGGCATGTCGGTATATGACCATGCAAATATTTTTATATCATCTTTTAGTACTTGAGTGATGTCACTGACAAGTTGTGAGTCTAGTAGAGCACTTAATTTCAATGTTTTAGTTTCATCATTGGATGTAATAATGGGGACTTCAATGAGAGGATCTTCAGTAATATTATCGGCCTCTAGATCTAAAATCTTAGCCACATTTTTAGACCAATATGACGTTTCCTGAATGGAGGCCATTAAATTAGTGTAAGCATATGGGTCTAGATCCAAGGATTCTATCTTCATTACTCTTTTTACTTCTCCATGTGGTCCACTGAGAGACAATGTTGAAAAGATATTCTTAGTGGCCATGTGCTCGCTCCTGCCAATTTAAACTAGGAGCGAAGTGAGTGACATTGGCTTGACGAGGGAATTGTTAAATGCAAACGAGCATCAGGTAATTAATATATGTACTAACTAAATTGAGGATCATAGTGGTAGTTTAGTGTCATACCTGGACCACATGGCAGTTTTAGGCCATACCGGGCTGGTAATATTCAGTGTTATGAATGAGTGTACAGAATATTGTTAATTTCTATGTTTCATGCGAACAACAAGTTTATGGGATTTTATAGTCTTATGGATTTTTATGCATGCCACTATATATATTTTTCTATATATTTATATATATCTATATTTTTTTCATCATTTCATTTTGATTTTAACCTTTCTCTCTTCCCCCCTCTATTTTATTTTTGCCATCTTTAACATTTTGACTTTATCTCCAAAGAATGAAATAATGAGGAATACTATGTAAGAATGAAATAAAGATGATGTAAATAATAATATGAAAGGAAAAGTTAATCCTGAAACATGATAAATTACTAAATAAAATAAATAAACAAAATGGAAATGAAGATGGGAGTTAAAAAGGCGATTTTGAGGTAAAGGGGTGTCATTTATGCTAGCGTGAGCTCTTGGGAATTTGGATTGTAGCGTGAGAAAGCTAGAGAGTGTAGCATGAGCGTTGGCATGAGTTGCAGCATAAGTTATAGGACCAGTAATGAAGAGCAAAGCAAAAGCAAGCTGAGGCAAAGAGAAGAGGCAAGCAAATCTGGCGTTCGTGGAGGAGAGTGAAGAGCTACTTCAGCATCTCCCTCAAGCCAGAATTCCAGCATGGGATGGAGCTCTACGTAGGTCCATTTCTTCTTGTTTCTTTCCAGTATTTTGTGCATAGTGTTAGCTAGGGCAACATGGTCTCTCATGGACATCATTTTATGTTGTTTTCTTAGTGCGATTTTGGGTTTTTCTACCGTGTTTTGGGACATCAGGGCTTGTACTGGGGTTTATGCCTTGCTGTATTTTTGTCATCTTTCAGGCGTGCATGGTCAAATTAGGGCGAGTTAGGTTTCTTTTTCATTTTTCAAACCAGGGTAGGTGTAGCGTGAGTGCCAGGGAAGGCTCTAGCGTGAGTTCCAGGGCATGAGTTTCCAAGGCATGAGTGCCCAGGGAAGATCACAACATGAGTTAGCTTAGGGGGAATCGTTCACAGCCATTGTTCTGATGGCAGCAATTTGATATTTTCTCGATCAATCTGTAATTTCTGGTCAGTTTACTTCAACTCAGCTGCTTAAGAGCCTTGCTTTTGTGATCTTGCTGCAACTGCTTGAATGTTGCACTTGCGAAAATATCTTGCGTTGAGGGCAAATACCACGATGAACTCATTGCCAACGCGCACTACATGCAACCACAGGGGCTAATGAAAGTCTGTGTTTTCCCGACTAGGGCACGCCCAGTGTGAGCTCTAGGGCATGAGTTTCCCAAGGCATGTTCCAGGGCGTATTGTTGCAGGGTACGCCCAACGTGAGCACACAACGTGAGCACACAACGTGGGCTTCTCATATGCGGCGTTTTCTTTCGTCGAGCTTCCTCTTCTTCTCTTTTTTTTTTTGTTATCAATTTTTCTTTGACTGTCCTATATACGGGCCACAACGATCCTAGTTTTTGCCAAGTTTTGAGTGTCAGGAAAATCAATCGACCATGGGGAGAGCTTTGAAGTTCAGTGTCTGCCGTGAGGTGAGCTAGGTCTTTTACGTTTAAGAGAAAGCAGCAATTGATTTTTAGTGAGTTTTATGTGTCAAAGCTTGGTGTATTTGCTGGTAATGTGAGCGTGCCTAGCCTGTGTAAAAATGCAAAGGTGTGAATTGTTTGCTGAAATCTTTACTTTTTGTTGGAGCTTATGTATACACTGTTTATTGTTTTCTTGTTTGGATAGATGATTTTAAATATGTTTCCACGTTTCTATGTTTATGTCGAATCTATGAATGTTCATGGTTTTATACTTGCGTGTTCATTTTATGTTACTTGTGTAAGAGATTTCGATGTACCCTAGTAAGCATTGAATACACCAAATAAATATTCGTGTCCTTGTCCCATGGGTAGAACTATATATTAAATATTATATATGTGTTTGGTTTATGTAGTTACATGTTATGTTGAGCACTCAAACCCTTTACTTATCTAAAGTTTTGGCTATATGCAGGGGACCTAAACCTTCCCTCCTTGTGGTTGAGCTCGTTGGTGTGCTTGCTTGGTTTGGACCCTTTGGACCAGACATACCTCCTTATGACATGCATATTGGGCCTCATGTGATATGGTTCCATCCTAGTGTTGGTGCATTTTTGTCATTCATTTTACAAAGTTTCAGCGTAGTTATATGGTCTCATTTAAGTGAACAATTGGCCCGTGATATGGTTGAAACAATGTTGCCTGGATCTACACAAGACATGCTTGCCTTCATTACTAACATAGACGAGGGATTTTTTACAATTGAGGGAGGCCCTCCTAAGGGTCCTAGGTCTACTCATCCTTTGACTCATGTATGGGAACTGCCTATCTGTAGCCATTATAGCAGCAATAACACACTTTTTCTAGCTTTTCATGTTCACACGTTGTTCCAAAACCCACCTAGGACAGTGTATAAAGTGGACAGGTATGCTCTTTTGTGCTTTGCTTGATTTTCAATTCTTCTAAAATTATATCGTTGTCTATGCATAAAAATTATTCTTTTATGCAAGCCTTGTTTCAATGAGAATGTGATGCGTGATGATGACAGTGGGCTTGCCTTAGCATGCACAGCATTGGAGGCATTCATGGTGGACCCCACTCTTCATGCTACGGTACTAGACCAAACAAGAGGTGCTATTGTTGACTACAATAGGCAATTCTCAACGGCTTTTGAACATTTTCAAGTTCATGGTTGGTTGCATGAGGATTGGTCCTCCAATGGGCCAATTTTTCCTCAGAGAATTGATCTTGTACCTAATCCACCTACACCATTTACTGATGGTAAATGATCACATTCTAGACTACATTTTCTCTTTGTTGCATTATCGTGTACTATGTTTTTAACATTTCGCTCTATGTTTTTTCTACAACAGTCATCTCTTATGATGAAGTTACTTTCGTATCAAGGCGTACTCAAGCCACTCTTTTCATGAAGTATGGAGAGACAGAACAATCACAAAAATGGTTGCAAACGAAGGCTTCTGAGTTAATCATCAGCCGTCTTACCCATACGGGTTTGATGGACTTGTTCACTGCTCTGACTTCTAATATCTTGGCTACTGAAATGGTTACCATTGTTGATTATTTTAGCAATGATGCTTCTCATTTCACTACGCGGGTTCGAGGAGTCAAGGTGTCTTTTCACCTGACTGCTGAGTTCCTTTCCAATCTCTTTGGCATGCCTATGGATGACACCAGAGTGGCAGTAGATAAAGTGACTAAAGAAAGCCAAATCATAAAGGAGCTTGAAGATTGGTTAGGTGTGTCTTGGGGTCCCAAAGTTTTTGCCATGCAAGATGATACTCAATCAATGGAGGTGAACTTCTTGTACCCTCTCTTTCAAGCATAAGCATTTCCTAAATCTCTTTCTCAAGGAAGAAACCTTGGGATTGAGTTTGCACGTACCATACGTGCAGTCCTAGAGATAGGCATGTGTTATAATTGGACACAATTTATTGGGTCTGGCTTTCGTGAAGAGATCGTTAGATTACGCTCGAACACTAGCACCAAGTCCCATTTCACATTTGCCTTCTTCGCAGGTTACCTACGTAGATTTGTTGAGTTTTTAGTACTTTATGGTGATAGCCGTTATATATTGAGGGATCACTCATAGCTATCTCGCCCCTAGATTCACCATTTTTTTAGTACTACTAGATCTCAGGACCCACCTTAAGGCATTGATGAGTCAGTGTCCATTACTACTGGGGGTGCAGCTAGTCGTTCCCATCATTCCCATGATAGCTTGGGATTGGAACCACCTAGACTGCATACATCTCCTAGGAGAGCTGAATGTCTAATTCATGAGACTGTTGGGAGATCTAAGGCGAAGGTGAAGAGAGCTAAATGCCCAAGGGAGCCTGCTCCTGAGGTGAGACCACCAAGAGCGAAGAGGATTCACTTTGTATTGCCAATGGATGGTAAGTATTTTATTTTATTTTTATATATTTTATTTTTTCATTTTAATTTATATGTTTATTAAATGTATGTACTATGTCATGCTAACATCAAAATACTGGTATTATCGAAGAAAAGCCTTGAGAGGGAAAGAGAAGCCTTGGCCCCGATGGTTGAACCAAAAGTGATCATTACAGGGCCAAAAGAAGAAGAAAAAGAGGGGGAAGAAGCAATCAAGAAACCCCCTGTCTCGCAAGAAGAAAATGTAACAAGCATCATGGGATCAAAGCTCATTGAGGCTTTGGATGAACTTAGGCATTCAAGCAATGAGAGGGGTGTATTCAATGGTTTTCTCGATGGGTCCTTGCACCTTGGTGATCATCCCAAACTAACCAGCAAAGGGCTTTTTGGTATGTTCCTTTTAGCTTGATCCATATTTTGTACCCTTTAACTTTTATGTGTTGTTTTTGATTATCTTGATTATTTCTAGCACCATAGGTAGATGCTGAGGTTTCTGAGGCACATACATCCTGGGCAAAGGTGTCAGGGGCACAGGCCTCAGTTGAGGTGACTTCCCATGCTTATCCAATAACTACTGACCAGCTGAGGCCATGGCCTAAAATGCCCAACAAAATGGACTTTGTCACGAGCATCGTTAATGATAAAGTCACTTGCCTAGAACAAGCTCATCCAGAACTAGGTATGTATACATTATGTATTATGCTAAGTGTCTGCGTTTATTGTGTTTCTTTGTGTTCATTGTTAATTACAGCTGATTCATGTGTGCGGTACTCATACTTGCAGGCGCCAAACTTCAATGGGATCCTTCTGAGGCTACTCATATTAATGCCCTCCTTGAATTGCCAAGGAATATTGAACAAGTCCCTAGAAAGGTTTACGACGCAGTTTCCGGTTGTGTCATACAAAACGCTAAGTCGCTTTGGACTTGTAGGCATTCAGTTGAGTACCTATGGGATGAGGTGCACTCATTGAAGGAAACATTGCCAAGGAGCAAGAGGAGAAGAGGGACCTTCAATCCCGTTATGATTTTGCTACTACTAGGCTGTCTAGTGATAGTACTTGGCGCACATCTGGGATCACCTATGCACATTACTGGACAGTTTTGAACAGCAAAGTACAGGTGACACACTATTTAGCAGAACAAAGGGCACATATGGATTTGCTAAACAGGAAATGTCATGATTGGAAATCCTTTGCTACTAAAGTACGGAAGTGGGGTCAAGATCAAAAGGATCACAAGCACCAGTACAAGAAGTGGTTAAAGGAGGAATCAGTTGAACATCGCCAGATGGAAATTTTTATTGATGGACTAGCCTTGCGTCTTGCTTACAATAGGTTCGTCAAGTGCACTAAAGTAGAGGGATCTCCTGAGAGAACCATTACCACCGCCTCCGGGGAGGCTTCGATAAGCATGTTCTCTCTTGAGCACCCTACCTGGACCTCAGTGGACAAGGGTAAAACCTTGGTTGGTATTGATCTTGGCCTAGAGGAGGATTTGGCAAATGTGCCCAAGGAGGAGATTCTACGGCGCTTGGAAGCTAGCCTAAGGCCTTCTTCTCCTGTGAGTATTTTATTATGGTGCTTACTTTTGTATGGTTTTGTTGTTTTTAGTGTTAGTGTTACTTTTTCTTTCGAGTTTTGTATTTATGAGTTGTTTTGTTATGCTTACCTATTTTTTCTTTTTTGTTCTATTATAGGGACCTAGTAATGATGAGGCTAGCCCCAGTGGAGCGAGAGTGAATGGTGAGGAGGATTTTGGAGGCCAGCCCGCCTCCTAGTACTAATGCATGAGCTAACTGTTAATCCGGCTTTAGTTATTAAATGTTTTGGATTTTTGGATGTTTAATGGAAATATATGATGGATAGATATAATGATATGGATCTAATCATGGCATAATGTGTTGGAATTCTATTACCATATTGGCGTTCAAGATTTATTTATTTTTATATGTTTTCTCATTTTATTTTTTTTCGTTGTTTTTCTTGTTTTCTTAGGTATATTGTGAACATATGCATGTAGCTGAACGTAAAATGAGATTTCAAAATGTAGAACGAAACGTAAGGCAAATATTTGTAAAAGGAAAAAGTAACAAGAATGCACTAATTGAAATTATAACTTATGACATGTAAATGAAAATTTGACATAACGTAATGAAAGTTTGTAAACTTGCGACTTACTAAGCTCTAGTTTAAGGCCATTTCGGGCTGTGCACATCAGTTTAAAGTCATGGTGGACTTGTATTTGTGTTGAAAGAAAAGAATGAGGGATTACTAGTTTTAGGCCATAGTGGGCCAAAAGCGATAACAGTTTTGGGGAACTCAAAAGAAACTGGCCATTTCTGATCGTGGCTAGTTTAATGTCATTGCAGACATTCGCTAGCAGTTTAACGTCATACTAGACGGTTGGTAGTTTAATGTCATTCCGAACGCTAGTGAAGTTTGCTCTAGCTATTGAGTCATCTTTTTATTTTTCGTGCTTTGATGTGAGGGGTAGGACATGTAGGTATGATCTTATACTTCCCTTCCCCTTCACTGGAGATGCTAAAAGGTAGTTCTGACCAAGAGACGTCAATGGGAATGGCTCCTATGTTGATGTCGTCCAGTGCTTCCTTAGTTTTAGTAGGATCACGAGTTAATGGTTACTTCATGTCTTGAAGTGTGCTCATGGTTTCTTGTTTAGGATCAGAGAACTCAACCTCTGATCCTTGATCCATTCCTGGGTGCATGGAAGTGAGTGATGTTGTCGTGTCCCCGTGTATGACAACTTCACTGCCCTCATAAGGTAGGTGGATTTCTTGATGGATTGGTGAGGATATGGCTCTAAGTTGATCTAGCCAAGGTCGTCCTAGAATTAGATTGAACCCTGGCATTTCATCAACCACTACGAATTCAACCGATGTGGGGAACTAGTCCCTTGCTACAAAATCCAAGGTAAACATGCCTTTTACCATGACATGGGAACCATTGAAGGATTTTTAAAAAGATGTTGTTGTGGGTCGTATTTTCTCTATAAGACCCAGTTTTTCGATTACAGGAAAGGGTATTACGTTTGTTGCTGCACTGTCATCAACATGCACCCTACATATCTTGAAGTGGTTGACTTGTATTATTATGAACATAGGGGCTGTAGTGACCTCTCCTGTTTTCTCATCTCTCTTAATGTCATTGGCACGAAATTCTAGGGATGTGGACCTTGATTCTTGAGGTTATGGGGACAGTACCGCATAAATGGACGGCTCATCCGTGGGAAGGTCCTCACTAATAGGAATTAAAGTCAACATACGCACGAGAGCTTCTCGATGTACCAATGAAGTCATTACTAGATCATACAGGCTTAAGTAGGTGTTCTTTTGTTTCAAAGCCTATGTGACTTGGGTCAATGCACTTGCTAAATCCTTACCACTTGGAATTCTTTTGTCTGTGGAGACTTCGTCCATTTGACCTAGCATTCATATCTCTTGTGGAGGGATTTTTATGTTAGCAACTAGTTTGGGACACTGGGAGTACCAGTATTCTTGTCTTCATGACTTGTGCTAGACTCACTGGTGGGCGGAACCATAGGAATAGCATTTAGCGGTATGGGCTTCGGTGGTCCTAATTTGTACTCATGATGTTCTCTTTCCAGAAGCTCTCTTGTCAGCTTGTCAGCAAGGCATTCTCGTAGGGGTCGTGGGGGAATGGTAGGGAGTTGCATGTTAGGGTGTTTTGGCATCCAGATCATGAAGGGAGTGGATCGATTTTCTGATGGTGTGGTTGCTATTGCAACAGAGGGAGGTACACGGATGACGAATGGATTTTGTGGTGTAGGGAATGTGCGTATGATGAAAGGGATTTGGGAAGGCATTGGGGTAGGTGTAGTTTTAGAAGACCTGCAAATTACAAAAGGTTTTTGAGGGACGCCTTATCCATTCTCCACATGGATAGTGTTGATCACGTATGGTGCATCATTAGTATTGAGAGGATCCTTGTAGACCCCCGTGGGTTGGTTTTGAGGCTTTACCAAGTTTGCCTCGTCAAATACTATTTCACCCTTGTCAATCATGCACTGTATTTCTTGTTTTTAGGTGAAACAGTAGGCAATTCCGTGCCCACACCATTGATGATATTCGTAAAACCTATCCAACCTAAAGCCTCTTGGAATAGGGGGTTCATTAGCTATTGCTAAAGTTGGGTTTTTAGCCAACTCACAGAATCGATCATGTTTTTGGGATGCCACGGGGGACATTTGTTTGTGTTGGATTAACCCGAACTTTAGAAGTTGATCTAACAATTGTGAAGGCTTCATAGGCAAGGGTGTGTATTGAGTAGGATCTTTTCGTTCAAATGTACGAGTGTGACCCGTGTTTGTGATTTTTATTGAGGAAGATTCAGGTGTAGGTGTAGATGTGGTTCTTTCATGACTGGTTGGAGTAGTGGGTTGTTTTCCTCTTTGTCCTAAATTGTTTGGTCAGGTTGTCTCGGCCACCGCCGCTACCATCGTTTTGGATTTATCCTTATCTTTCCTCATATGTTAGCTCTTAAAGGCTAAGTAAGCTGGGTCATTACTTGATTGCATCACCTCTTCTATGTTCTTAATTTGTGCGAATGCTTGACTCAAAGTACAAGCGCTCAAATAATAAAGTTTTGATTTAACAAATGCTTAAATAAATGTTACCAGATGGGTGTTTGGATCTCCCTTTCCATTATACTTGGTTAGTTGAGGTAATGAGATTCCCTTTGGCAAGGTTAATGGTGGAACTGAAGGGTGGATTGGGTCATCTTGGTAGAAGTCCAGCACCTTGACTTCCTCAGTGTTTGCAGTTTTAAGATGCTATAACTCCTCAGTTAATGAGTGCATCATTTTTTTGTGTCTGCCCACTCTTGGAAGGTAGGCAAACCGATGGGTTGAGTGGATTGTGATTGATAGTAATTCAACTGTTGCATTGTTTGTGGAAAGGGAGGCTGTTGGATTGTTAGTTGTTGTGGTGGAGCAACATTAAAAGATGGGATTGCAAGGTGTGATATGCTATAGTGAGTAGGTTGGTGTTGCTGGACAGTTGGTGCAACCCACTGCCCAACCATAGGTTGTGAGGTGACACCCTGAACATGTTGGGCTGAAGTAATCAGAGGTGCTCCATGGGTTTGTACTTGTGGTATGTAGTGGATGGCCGTGGAAGCTAGTATAACTTATGGCATCCCAATTACTTGAGGTCAAAAAATTGATCCTGCATTAGTTTGAGAAGGGGATTTTTGGGATTGTACTCACGAAGGTATGATGGAGATGGACGTATCAGATTAGATGTTGGACCTGGAGAAGGTGGGAATGGCAGTGGGTACTTCCTATAGAGAAACTAATGCCTGAGTGTTCGCGAATAAAGGAGGAAGTATGGTCTCTTCCAAGAAAGGTTAGAATGATAGGTTTGTATGGGCATGAGGACTAACAGTATGGTATGAATCTCCATGATCAGTTTGGGCCGCAAAGTCATCTTCCTTATCTTTGCTCTGAGGCTCTATCAAAGGTGGCTATCAAGTTTGATTCTTCGCCATGAGAAGTTGAGATATGAGTCGATGATGGGGCTCAGAAAGGGGAATTATATGAAATGCTAAGGGAGTGAACTCACAACCTCCCTTGTAGATGAGTTCATAGTTTCACTTTGCCTCTCTTTCTATGCGATCGATAGGTAATTTGGCTTGAATCTTCACACAAATGAAATTACATTATTCCAGTGTGAGGATCGCATAAGTAGGGTCCCTACCCTGTAGCCTAAGTGACTGGTGAGTTGGCCCTTGAGGGTTTATTGTTTCAATGGCAGTTATGGGTTCTGTCGTAGTCACAGGGTTCGAGGTCCCGACCCCAAAGTCAGAGATTTGCAGCATCGTTGTGTTGATGTGGGAAGATTTCATAGTAGCATGAGCAAGCAAGCTTGTCAAGCTGGGCGTGAGTGGTGGGGATTAGTGTGAGTAAGCTGAGCCTAAGTGACCAAGCTCAGCGTGAGTAAGCTAAGCATGAGCCAAGCAAGATGCAAGTTGTAAGTGGTGAGAGAAGCTCACAATCATCAGTCAATGGTGGTGATGGGAACGTTACTTGGCAAGCTATATATGAGGTGGCTTGTTTAGGCAGCATGTGTATGCTGTTTGGGTTATGATTGCAGAATTTGAAGGGTTGTACGCTTGATTGATTTAGCATGAGCAGACTAGGGTGAACTTAAGCAACCTAGGCTTGAGCAAGCTCAACTTGAGTTCAGTGTCTGGCCTGCATGGTGTTTAAGGTAGTGTGATCAACGTTTTGATAGGATAGTAAATAGGTATGCCCTCCTTCTAGCGCCAATTTACTGTACTGACCGAAATCGTCGATGTGAGGCTGAAAGGGAAAATAAACGTCAAAAGATTGTCAAAGAGACACAGCCAACTCTACCTTTGCGTGAGGCCAAGTTGGAAAAGGAAATGAAGGCAAAGTGCCTTAGATGGTCTACATGCAAATCAACCAAGGACTTCCCCAAGCGTAAGCTATGGCTAGCGCTAGGGTTATCATAACTGATGACGTACAAAATGTAAACAGTGACGCATGAAATACAAACAGAGCATATACAAAACTATATTGTAAACAAAGCATAAATAGAGCAAACAATGTAAATGGAAGGCAATAATGAACTTTATTCTATTGCTTAAAAAAAGATGTGCACCGGTCAAAGCGTAGTTGCGTGTGTGAATGGTAAGTCAAGTGCTAAGCCCTAGAGTGATTTGTTTACGAGTGCTTGGATGCTAGGAGTCACGTGTGCCTGAGCATCCAAAGTTGCCAGTCAATGCTCCCAAAGCCGTCAACCTTCAAAATTTCCAACTCCCTTTATGTGAATGGACGGGGTATTTATAAGGTTTGGCTAGGCTCGAGTACGAAATTCATGGATGGAATCAACGGCTAAGAGACGAGAGGAAAATGGATCATGTGACATGTGTTTGATAGATAGCTATGTGTGAATTGGACATGCATAGGAAAACTACGTTCTTAACCGGATGCATTGTATCTTACAACATGTGTTAGCTTACGCAAGCTAGCTTACGCCCATAGATACAATTTGGAGCGTAAGAGCTTAACAAGCTCACAAATGGTGAAAATTTACAAAAATGATAGTGTACAATAAGAGAAATTTACTCCAGCTCACTTGATCCATGGATTGACTACTGCAGGATGTTGCTTTGAGTGGTTTTGTGGCTGTTTGAGGCATTTCTATTCCACCAAAGCTTCCAGCGTGAGTTGATTTTGTCTTGGCATGTCCTCAGCATGTGTTTGGCATGCTTTTGATCAAGCGTGACCAGTACTCATGTTGGACTCATGTTGTACTCATGCTGCCAGTGTGACCTAAGAAAAATGACACATTTCACACTAATTTTTTGCTCCTTTGAAGCCTGTTTCTTGAATGCAACAATTGCCTGACTGTGGTTGACCCTAAGAGTCATCTGCAAGTCAAAAACTGAGCTTGGATGTGCCTTGTTTTGAACCACTTTTGGTAGCTCATGCTGGACTCACGTTGCCAGCGTGAGCTACAAAAACTTTGCAATTTTGGACCTGAAATCTAGAATTCTGGATGCTGGGACTTGAGGTTATCAACAATGAACCCTGAGGATGACTTACACCTTTGAAATCAAACCATTTTAACTCAGTTTTGAGGCTCTTAGAGTTGGTCACGTGGACTCATGCTGCCAATGTGACCACAGCGTAAGTGAGAAAATTTGTACAATTTCTACAATTTGGCCCAAAATTTGAACTCCCGAATGCTGAAACTTGAAGTGGACAATATTGACCCTTGAGGATGACTTGCACCCTCAGATTGGACCATCTTTGACTTGATCTTGAAGTTGTTGGAGTTGCTGACACTCAGGCAAGCCCGGCTTGACAAGCTTAGCGTGAGTTACATGCCTTAGCCAAATTTTTGCCTCCCAAAAGCTCCAGAGGCTCTGAGTTGTTCTTGTTTCAAAGTGTTAGGCCAAAATTAGTGGTGTTCAATGATCAGTAATTTGTTTGCAAATTTGTTAGGTACTATTTTAGAGAAAAAATTAAGATCTAAAGCAGAAGGAAATAATTCACATGTAATTTCACAAGTAGGATTTAGAAAAAAAAAACATTCTATACTAGATCATCTGATTGCTCTCAAATATTATATTAAAAAGGCACAAGGCAAATAAAGAAAAACATTTATTTTCTCCATGGATTTTACTAAAGCTTTTAAGTCTGTCATGAGAAAATAATTATGGAGTAGACTCATCAAAATTAAAGTTGTTTCTAGTTTACTTAATACTATCCAAAATGTATAAAAAAACACTTTTTGAATTTAAGGATGAAGAAACTCCACAATATTATTAGTTTTTTAGTAATATAGGAGTAAAACAAGGTTTTCCTCTTTCACCAACTTTTTTTAACATTTTTATTAATGAACTAGAAGAGTGGATTAAAGTGGATTAATTATGGAAATGACTTTTAATCTTTACAAATGATGTATCGCTAATAGAAAATTCAAAAACAAGGTTAAACACAATGTTGCATCAACTATAAAAATTTTGTGAATGTACAAAAATAAAGATGAATGATGACAAAAAAAGTGTGCTAATTTGTGAATCTAGGAAGAGAGATTACACTTTCCAACTAAATATCAAAAGACTTGAGATTCTAGTTACATAATATTTGAAAGTAAAACACTCTCAAAATTATAAGGGAAAGTATTATATATTATAGCAAGTATTATATAGTATAGCAAGTTGCAAATGCTTAGAAGGCTTTCTATACAATAAAGAACAAATAAAGTGATGAGCTATGATATCACATACGCGATATTGCAGCCTTCCATCCAATATCGCATACATGATATCGTAGCCTACCTCATTGCCTATAAATAAGAGCCGAGCGCACTTGGTTTGCATAGTTAGTCGTAGTCCCTTATCCAAACTCTTGCCTTTTCTCCTTCTTAGAGTTAGAATTATTTCTACGTGCCTACAGTAGGAGTCATAAAGTGAACAAATCTTTATTCAAGCATTGTGTACCTCAGCACACCTTGTGTACGGCAATAAAGACGAACTTTGTCATAAACCTTACAGCATTCAGAATAGATTAATTAATGTTAATTACTATTACTTAATGCTTTCCTTAGTTAATTAATGATTCTCTCTCACCCTACAACTCTTCTAAGTAAGCACACATAGTACGAGCACTTCGAGCATGCATATAACACTTGGTAACCTAGTAACAATTAGCGTTTGGTAATCCCAGTAGTGTTGCACTGGTTCAGGATGTGTACAACAAGTGAGAACAGATACTAGTGTTAGGATTAGTTAGAGCCTAGTTAATAAGTAGTCAAATTAAATTAGTTACTTAGCTATCTCTCTCTCCTCCCTTATTAGTAGCAGGACATAAAAACACATAAAAAGTATAAAAATCATATGCCTCAAGTTTACTTAACCATACAATCATGACATACAAGTAAGCTTGGGAAGACAACAATTGATCAACCCATTCTTGTTCCACAAAGGCGCATAGGCACTTAGTCCTTGGAATTCAACCGGATCGTGCGTGGATGCTTGTATTCTTATGGTTGAGCATAGGGATACTTCACCACTCATTGGTGTCATTGCCGGGGACTTTGTTGTTTGTGTGCTAACTAGAACATAGGAAATCTTTCACATTGTTGGAATGAACCCTTGGGGTTGGTTAAAGAAAAATAATAAATAATAATACATTGCACACTGAATAGACAATCATGGCTTCTTCTTCATACAAAAATGTTTCACCACTTAGGTCTGATACAGGGAACAATCGGAGGCATAGTACACATGATAATCTGCCAGTCCCTCAATAGTTTCATGTGGTATATGTTCATCCTGATGAATATGTACCAAACTTTACCTTTATCTTCCACCAGGATGAATAGTTGTGTTGGCGATATTTAGAAGGTAACATAGTGTCACCTCCCGATCATTTAGCCCCAAGCATGCTTCTTCGTGATCTTACATGAATTGGTATGCAGCACTCACAGGCAGAGTACGTTATGCATGATCATGACTCGAGAGAGTATTGACCCACGGAGGCACAGCATCAAAGGGATTTGCAACAGGAGAGACATCATGAATCCATGAAGGGAAAGTTGTCGCAGAACGTCCCACATGTCCTAAGTGAAAATGAGGGTGGTGAACCTACCTTAGGCAGTCGCCCACACAATGATGTTCCTCCCATTGACTTCGATCAAGGGGTTGTGTATCATAATCTTTACTCAACTATCCATAACCCAGATTCTAGTACCAACAGACACAAAGGGTCTAAAAAATGAACATGAACACATGATGAAGATGGGAATTCCGATTGTAACCGCAATCAAGGCCGCGACCACCGAAGAGAAGGAAGTAGGCATTGACATGGTGATGGTCCCCCTTCTTCTTCACCTTCATCATCTTCTTCACCCTCTCCTTCAAGATCTGGATGTAGTCACAAAGAAAAAGACCATGAGGATAAGGGTAAGCAAAATAGGAGTCATAGACAAAATAGTCAAGAAAGGGGATGAGGGAACTCCAGAGAAACACACCGTGAAAGAAGGGAGAGTAGGGAACAACATAGGCATCATAGACACCACAGACGAGACGATCACGATGAACCCTTACTCGCTACTTGAAGTATGCTAGACATAATTGAGGCCATTAAAATCCCAACAAGGCACCAAAAAGATAGTAGGATCAAGAGATTAGACATGAACAACATCCCACAATTTGAAGGATGGTACAACATTGATCCTCAAAATCATCTACAAGCATTTCATGATGCATGTGCCTTACAAAACATAGAAAGTAAATGGCAAAAACTTAAGTTGTTCCCATGGATGCTGATCAAAGAAGCAGAAAGTTGGTACCAGTCCTTAGAACCGGAATCCATTCGTAGGTGGAGTACCATGTTAGAATTGTTCAACGATAAGTACCAAACGTACTCTCGAGTGTCCAACCTGTGAAAGCAAATCCAAGGCTAGAAACAAGGAGGACATGAACCCTTGGATGCTACCATGGGTCGATATTATGCACTGTTACATCATTGTCCTAGCCATGGTTATTCATAGAAGGATCAACTACGCCATCTCGTAGATGGGCTTAGGCATGAAATGCGAAGAACCCTCGGGAATTATGCCCAAGGAAGACTATCTGAGCTTAGGACCCATCAAGTTCAAAGATTATTGGAGCAAGTTGCTAAAGAAGAAGGTGAGATAAGGAAAAGAGAGAGTGCAAAGGAATATAATAGAGATCCTTCCTTCTAAAAGAGGGGAGTAAGATTCTATGAGGATGAAGAAGAGTCACCACTCAAAGAGATGGTGAATAAGACAACCTTGCCTATCCAAAAATTAGCATCAGAAATATCGGCAAAGGTAGAAAAAATGTGGGATTCCCTAGATGATAGATTTCAAACCATTCTCAAAATAGTAGAGGAGTCTAAAGAGTAAGGTAGTGATCACGAAAAAAGAGAGAAACTAAACATGCACATAACAAGGGTAAGGACAAAGTTGCCATCATCGAAGAGGTTGTGTATTCAGATACAAATAATGATAGTGGATGCAAGATATGCCAATATGACCATCCTAAGGGATGTTTCCCTATAATCTCACATCTGTAGGAGTTTGGAGTGTATGCACTCAACCCACGATTAAACAAAAGGCAAACACCCCGAAGGTTACCTTATCCTCAAGGTAACTTAAGATAGTTCCACCAACCCTTAATGTATCATCCAAGTGGAACTTCATCACAATCGATCGAGCAGTATCAACAATGGCAGTACCCTCAATCATGGGGAATGCCACCACCAAGGCAATAGTATCCTTACCGAAAACCTAACTCGTATGGATACTACATGCAGCAGCTAGTTTCTCCACGTGACTCTACTGGTCATGTTACTCCTCAACCTCACTACCAAGCTTGTGAGTACTAAAGGAGTCCTTCTCCTAGGGGTGATGTTCCACAAACATACCATCCTTCTCATTCGGCTACACCTCTTCCACCCTTAACTCCATTACCACTTGCTCCAGCTATGCAAGGTGAAATCCCTACCTAGTCGCAGCAATGTAATGCCACAAGGGCTATTAACCCTCAACCTACTGTTGGTTCTGACAACCGCATGAAGAAAAGACCTTTCTTTAGAACCAATAGTCCAACTAAGCCCTTGCAACCACAAGCGGCTGATTCTTCAATCGCCTCACTATTACTTGAAGCTTCAAAGCACCCTTCAACCCAAAAACCATGCTCAACGCATATGGTCATGTTAACTCATGCCGTCACCGATTGGATAAAAGCTAGCCATCTTCCTAGGAAATTCTCTGATTCTAGAAGTCCTCTAATATATCTACAAATCACTGAAAATGAGCCCTGCAAAGCTCTTTTGGATTCAGGTTCTAGTGTTAACCTGATTTCTCAAGAAATGTACAAGGCTTGGAACTTGCCTCTGCTAAAAAAGAGTAACATTCGTTGGTCGACCAGTCCATCACTGTCCCATTGGGACTAGTGGAGGACATTGTCACCACTGTTTGTGGGTGGTCATATCCAGCTGACTTCCTAGTGATTCAAGTGAACAACGATAAGGGAGACTTCCCAATCATAATGGGAAGAGCATGGCTAAGCACAGTTGATGCATGCCTAGGAATCTACAATCTTTCCCTGAAAATATCGAAGGAAAATACATTTGGAAAGATTGAGAAGAAGAAAGTTCCATGCATCGCATACAATGACTCAGGGTGTAATTGCATGCATAAGTCATGGTTCATGTAACATTTAACATTGCCTACATGCAATCAATGTGCACAAGTGACTGATATAAAAAGATGCCTGTATGCAGCAGCCACAATATAGGAAGGCACCTAGTGGTTGACAGCTGATCAAGAGAGTAGTTCAACTATATGCATAGAACCAACTGAGGGTCTGACTTGCGCTTACATCGATAGCATAGACACATTAGAGCAAGTCCATTGCCAACTTCCAAGTCTTGACCTTGAAAATATCAACTGGGGGAAGTTGGAAATCCCTGATAAGTTTAAGAAAGAGCCCCTTGAGCTAAAACCATTGCCCACCAATATGGAATACATGTTTCTTAAAAATGAAAAATTAGTAATTATTAACGCGAAGCTTGCTCCTCAACAAAAAGAAAGACTACTGAAAGTGATAAATAAATGATCGAAAGCTTTCGCTTGGTCATATCCCAAATTAACTAGAATAGATCCTAGGATATGCCAACATAGAATTTATACCGACCCCTCCATGAAGCCTCGAAGACAACTGCATAGGCGATTAAACCCAAAGCTGAAGCAAGTAGTTAAGAAATAAATCGAATAGCTTCTCGAAGATGGGTTCATATACCCCATTGTTGATAACGAATGGGTTAGCCCCTTAGTTATAGTGCCCAAAAAGGGAGGCAAATGAAGGGTGTGCATAGATTTCAGGCTACTAAACATGGCAACATTCAAAGACCACTTTTCATTGTCATTTGTTGACCAAGTCTTAGACACCATCGCAGGGCATCGCTACTATAGTTTTCTGGATGGGTACAGTGGGTACAACCAGATATGAATAGCCCCAGAAGACCAAGCCAAGACTACATTCACCAGTCCTTGGGGAACATTTGCATACAAACAAATGTCATTTGGCTTGTGCAATGCCCCTGCAATGTTTCAACGATTAGTTCTAAGCATATTCCAGCAGTAGATAGAAAATGGTGTGGAAGTCTTCATGGACGACTTCTCCACTTACGGAGTGAACTTTGATCAAGCCTTGGTCTAGTTAGAGCAAGTAGTAAAGCAATGTGTAGAAACCAATTTAAGGCTCAACTGGTAAAAGAAAATCCATTTAATGGTCCAAGAAGGCATAGTATTAGGGCATAAGATCTCACAAACAGGGATAGAGGTAGGCCCTAAAAAGATTAAAGTTATCCAAGAAATTACTCGGTAGCCTGAAACTATAAAAGATATTCGATCATTCCTTGGACATACTGGCTATTATAGACCCTTCCATGAGCCTAAAATAGCCAGTACCAATACTACCTCTATTGGTGGACAACCTTGCTCGCTATTTCAGATCTCCTCCTTCCAACTCAGTCGTGGGAGAGACGACCACCTATGCTAACCATTCTAAGCCCTTAGCTCTTTTTATATTTTTGTTTTACACATTTTTGTTTTACACTTTTTTGTTTTGCACATTTTTCAAATTCACTTATTTTTGTCTTACACCATCGTTCACATTTTTTCCTATTTCTTTATTTGATTTACTTTCATTCGTCATACAATAAGTGCTCATCATGGTGGATTGTATTATAATAATGTTGATTGTTAATGTTTGGTTTTTACCTTTGATTCTCAATGTTGATATTAAGATATGGTTCTTTTGATAAAACAAGCAATGAGTCCACACCGTCCATTCTTCCGTTCAACTCGGTGATCTCCCTTGGCTTGGAACTGTACAATCCCTTTTTTCTAATCAACTTCTTAATAAATTGGTGGCTTGGTAATTTTCAAACTAAAGGACGAACTCAATGGTTGAAAAGGGTATGACTTCAAGGGGATTTGATGCATTTGTGCTAGCCATTCTCTTGGGTCCTTGGATGCTTTTTCTTAGGTTTTCCGCTATTCTGCCATCGATCAAATATCAAGAAGCTCAATGAATAAAAATAAGTCTTTGCATGGTGTGGTTCTCACACGAAAAAAAAAAGAAAAAAAGAAAAAAAAGAGGGAATTCAAAGCATACCCTTTAGACATAATAAAGCAATATGGGCTACAAGCATTGGTTATGGTACTGGAAAGACATGTTATCCATGCCTGAAGGTTCCCTCTAACTAAGGCCCTTTCTCGCTTCCTGCTTCTCCATCTCGCTCTCCTTGGGATGGTGGTGACTCTTTGTGGAGGCTTTCTTGTTGTTTCAAGAGGATGGATTGGCCAAGTGTATTGATGTGAGGTCACTGAGTGTGGTTGGTTTGAGTCTGGATTTGGAATGAGTTCTACTCAGTCACATTAACCATGACATACATAAGGGACTTTACATAACTTTGCTCTTGGGATTCCATTCCATTTCTACTCTCCATCTTTCTTTCCATTTTCCACCTCATTGTCGGTTTTATGATTAGTCCATATCTTGGTTGATGCATTGTTTTTCCTTGGTAAACTCTTATGGGGAAGTTTTAACTCTTGCTTCCAAATGACATTCCTAGAGCCTACGGACGCTTTAGTTTGTGGATTTGTCAGGGCATAAAGGGCATGAGCCTACTTTGGGGAGGATCCACTAGCATTCCTTTTTGGTGCAATTGTTAAGTTCTTTTCCTTAAACATTATCTGCAATCAACCATTTATCGTTTCATCCCCATCTTTGACACCCACTTTATTGCCGTTGTCATTGTTATTCTTTCCATCTTTCTTGTTCCTTATATTTTTTCATCTTATTGCTACCAGAGGTTCACTCTTAGTCGTGGGGGCCTTGGCACAAATTTTTCAATTTCTCCATTCTACTACTTGCCTAACCACTACACCTTGGGTAGTTATCATTAATAAACCTCTAACCTAGTTTCTACCATAACCACAACCCAGCCAATGCGCTTTATATCGAGGCAAGGTATCAATTGCAATGTGGCTTACTTATCCTTGCTCATTCGTGACTGTGTTGTGTGTGCAGATGGCGATTACACGAACTATGGACTGGAATAGGACGAAGCACTCGAGATGGAATGAAGCTGGAACGTTTACGCCAAGAACAAGTCTAGTTGCATGGTTATGGATAAACAACGGAGGGCGCAATCTCGGCATTGGCAGCAACACGCCTCATTTTCTTTTCTCCCTCTTTCTTTTCAAGCTGTCAAGTGAAGGTCTGGATGTCATCCATGTACAGTGTTCACCACAAACGGCATGAACACCAATGTTGTAATATGTTCATGGATCCGTTCATTGGGCACTTTGAGTCTGTTATTCCCTGTCGCTATCAGTTCTCATTCAGTCAATAATCCCATACCTTCCCAATATTTTGTAAGGAACTCAAGGACGAGTTTTCATTCAGTCATGGGGGTATGATGAGTCATGATATCACGTACGTGATATCGCAACCTTCCACGCGATATCACAACCTGCCTCATTGCCTATAAATAAGAGGCAAGCGCACTTGGTTTGCATAGTTAGTCTTAGTCCCTTACCCAAACTCTTGCCTTTTCTTCCTCTCAAAGTTAGAATTATTTCTGCGTGCCTATAGTAGGAGTCATAAAGTGAACAGATCTTCATTCGAGCATTGTGTACTTGAGCACACCTTGTGTACAGCAATAAAGATGAACTCTGTGATAGACCTTGCAGCATTCAGAATAGATTAATTAATGTTAATTATTGTTACTTAATGCGTTCCTTAGTTAATTAATGATTCTCTCTCACCCTACAACTCTCCTATGTAAGCACACATAGTACAAGCACTTCGAGCATGTGTGTACCACTTGGTATCCCAGTAATGATTAGCGTTTGGTAATCCCAGTAGTGTTGCACTGGTTCAGGATGTGTATAGCAAGTGAGAACAAATACTAGTGTTAGGATTAGTTAGAGCCTAGTTAATAAGTAGTCAAATTAAATTAGTTACTCAGCTATCTCTCTCTCCTCCCTTATTAGTAGCAAGACATAAAAACACATAAAAAGTATAAAAATCATATGCCTCAAGTTTACTTAACCATACAATCATGACATACAAGTAAGCTTGGAAAGACAACAATTGATCAATTTATTCTTGTTCCACAAAGGCGCATAGGCACTTAGTCCTTGGAATTCGACCAGATTGTGCATGGACGCTCATATTCATATGGTTGAGCATAGGGATACCTCATCACTCATCATAAAGTAATTACAATATTTGAACTTGAACGATTTGAAAATATCATTTTCAAACAATTATATAGCCTACCTTGCTTTATGGATGTGTGGTGTGGGGCCTAAGTCTTGATCAAGAATCATGGAAGAAATTTGAAAAGCTTCAAAAACAATTCTAGTTGGATGAATTTAAGGTGAAAGCTCAAATCCCATATGCAATACTTTTATTATAAGCTAGGTTGTTGCCATTAGATGCTAAAGCAATGTATCAATTCTGAACTTTCTATTTGAGTAATAAAAATAGCAATAACATCTCAAGAAGATTGGCTAAAAGTCTCAAGAAAGATTGGATAAAGTACTAAATTCAAAACAAGCTTAGAGAAAAAGTTTCAAAGAGATGGTAAATGAAGCTCAAATACCATAAAGCTTCAATCTTACTAGCAAAATAATATAGGTGTTAGGCATGAAGAAATAAAATCTCTACCTGCAACAATTTCAATGTTTATGAGGGCACTAATTAGCCTAGTAAAAATAGGATCACACCGTCTTCAAGTTAAAATTGGAAGATGGAACAATGAGTAACATGATGATAGAATCTATCAATTGTGTTTACCACAAGTTGTAGAGTAACATGCATTATTGGAATGTTGCAAAATAGATTTCTTCAAAATATAATGGCAAATCTCTAGTTAACATTTGTATGAGCTATTCATACTACCAATGTTAATTCTAAGAAAATATATACAAGGTGCATTCAAGCTACATGGATATTGAACACATCCACTGTACTTAGAATTTATTACTACCAATGTATTTTTGCACAAATTAATTTCACTACCACATGCTTTGGGTCTATAGCAATACAATAAAATATCACTATAAAAAAGTACCATTGTAAGTATAATTAAAAATTTAAATTTTTTAAAGTAAATTTAAGTCATGAGGTAGTAAGAAGAAAAAAAGTTGTCAATGAGTAACGACTTATGTCATGTACCCACCCACGTGGGGTGTGGCCGTGTGCTCATTTATGGGTAGTGTCGGCGTCATAGAGTTTGGAGGTCCCGAACCAGACCAAAACTATTATTGCTAGTACAATCCCAGAAGCTTGCTTTAAGTTAGAACTGAACTGCTAAGACTCCTTCAAAGTTGCATGGGGTTACGTTTTTGCCTGGCCTTTGATTGACATTGAACAAATTAAGAATTTGCTTATACAGAACAAACATTAACAACCCATTAAAATTCCTAGGCTGCAACTGAGATTTATTCCTTCGTCATGGCAGGCTATAATTGATTATACAGCTTTTGAAGGAATTTCACTACTTGTATGCTACACTGGTTCCAATCATTGTTTCCATGATTTTCACAGTTTGGAATGCTGGGTTTTTTTGCTTTTTAAATAATTTCAACGATTTGCAACACTAACACTACTTCATTTGCATGTATGATTCCCCGTTGAGTTTCTGCAACTTCAACGTATGAAAATTCCATGTGCAAAGTACATACAACCAACAGGGTAATCATTCCTAATTTTTCTCTTAAGCAAGTATTAATATAGCTGAAATCTGTTGGGGTCCTGGAAATACAGGACGTGCCCTCCCAGCAGTTCTGTAACTATTCATAAAAATCGGTTATCAGAGAACTTGTACTACCGTCACAAAAAATGCATTCAGCGATGAATTAAAAGTCGTTCCTCAAAATAATTGACACAACTGCGTATACAAATAAATATATGTTCTTCTACTAAAACAACCACAGGCAAACAATTAGAGCCAAAAGATGTGCCCGCATTGGTACAGTAAGTGCAAACAATTAAAGAAAAAAACTGTGTCGAACTTGGTCTCGGCAAATGTGTCAGCGTTGATCTGAGCAAATTTTCGTACTAAGCTACTCCATTATGCCGTCGTTCCATAATAACTTCTGTTGCTGTAAAACCTCCAACATATCGTTTTTCCTGGCTTGTGGAGAGAACGGGTAAGATGCGTCCTGTATGAGGAGGTTCCGTGCTGGGCGTTGCCCGTATGAGCTTCTGGGGATTGGCTGTCAAAGCTCCTGCCCTGATCTCCGGAACGTGTCGGCAAGACCAGGTGACTGATAGTGGTAGCAGTAAGCTTTTTCCCGGTAACACCGTGTCCTTCATCTACAAAAACTTACTCTCTGACCCTCCTGCATTTTTGCTGTTGCAAATCTTGCACAGCTTTTGTCTCCAATCACAAGTCCCCTCCGCTCCCGGTTTGATTTCCGGAGGCACAGGACCATCCGCCAATGAGACCATACTAACATACCAGTCTGTACAACATCAATAAACAAGACTGAAAAACGTCTAAGAACCCATTCAACTCCCAGAAACAAAAAACAAATTAATCAAACCTATGATGATTTATAAGAACGACATAATATGTAAATCTAACCGATCATGTTTTCCTTTTGGGTACATAAATACTATTCGAGACATGGACTATGAAGCAACAATTCAAGTGCAGTAATTTACGTCCATATTATTTGGGGAGAGGCTTCAAACTTTATGGTGAAGTTCAAGTTACACCAAGGATTTTCTCCCAGCTCTAATTTGTTTGATATTATCACAAATGAGCCAACCAAAGATATTCAAGATGATATTCCTAGGTGTAAGATCTTTGCTAATGATATTGTTTTGATGGATGAATCAAAGGAACTCCTCGTTGGAAAATTGGAGATTTGGGAAAACATCCTAGAATCAAAAGGGTTGGGAATCCACGAAAGTAGAATGGAATACATGGAGTGTACTTTTAGTGGAAAATTAAGTAACAAAGAAAAGAATATTAGAATCAAAAACTACAAAGTTTATTAATGTAAGTAATTCGGATACTTAGGGTCTCTAGTTGAAGTGGATGGTGAGATTCATGATGATGTGATCAAATAAATTGATGCAGGGTGGATGAAATGGTAGAAAGGTAGTGGTGTGTTTTGTCCTAAATCCTTGCTAGGTTGAAGGATAAGTTCTATAAATCCTTTATTGATGAGTGACGAGGTACCCCTACACTCAACCATACGAAACAAGCGTACCACGCATGATCCGGTCAAACTCCGCAAACTAAGTGCCTAGACACCTCATGGAACACTTGGGGTTAATCATTCGTTGTTTTCTTAGACTTACTTGTAGTTGTCACGGTGTATGGTTAAGTAAGTCCAAAGTGTATGATTTTTTATGGTCTTTTATGTTTTTCTCTTATGCTATCGAGGTGAAGGGTTGAGAAACTAACTAACTCTAACTAATGACTAAGTCTAAATTACTTAGCGTCAGCAGCCGTTCCCACTTACCGTACACACCCTGAATAGATGCAACCGCGACTACCAAACGCTAATCGTTGTTGGGATCACCGCGCGTAACGCACATGCTTGAAGTGGTCATATTGAGGCACTTAACTAGGAGGAAAGGGTTGGAGAATCTATCTAGCCTAAGTGCGATGAGCAGCCAATTCCTTGACTAACCGTACACATCTGAGACTACCACTGGGAATACCAAGCGTAGATCCTGGATACGCCACTGGGTTACTAAGCAGTCACACTAGATGCTCATAATCAAGTCGTGCTCATACTACATGCAATGAGTAACTGATTCTTTGACTATTCGTACACATCCTTAGACGCTTATAATCAAGTCGTACTCATTCCGCATTCTAGGAGTTTAAGGGTGAAAGAGAAAACAATAAATAAAATCCTATTCCATGCACTGCAAGGTTTATCCAAGAAGTTCGTCTTTATTGCCGTACACAACTTATGTTCAGGTACAATGTTGCTCGAATAAAGATCCGTTCACTTTAGGTCTTCTATTGTGGGCACATGGAAAATATTTTATCTTTGGAGTGATCAAACTGCCAAAGTTTCCCTACTTCTAACTCAGGATCGAGAAACAAGGGAGAGCCGCCTTTTATTTATAGATATGGCGGTGGATTGCGATATCGCGTATGCGACAGAGCAGGGGACAACGCGATATTGCGGCTCATGCGAATCGCGTCTCATCATTTATGATGTGGAATGTTGGCCTATCAAAAAGCATCAAGCTCAACACATGCATGTGGCTAAGATGTGTATGCTAATGTGGTTGTGGGGTATGATTATGAAAGATCGAATTAACAACTCTCTTATTAGAGGAAGTTTTGTGAATAGCATCCGTAAATGATAATATTAAGAAAAGTCATCTTAAATGGTTTGGTCATGTGCTAAGAAGGATGCTCTTACTAGAAGACTTCACTTTATTAAAGTTGAAACAAAACATACATGGTTTGCTTGTATAAAGGAAGACACCCAAGATTTAGGCATCAATGCATGCTTGACTCTTGAGAGAAGCCCATGGCATCAAAGAACTCATATAGTCAAACCCATATAGTTGGGATAATGCTACACTATTGATGATGATGATGATGATAAAAATTCATACCACATAACATTGTAGTTCAAGAAACTTGTACAACTTATTATCAATGTAAGCTATGCTAGTGGGCATTTCTCTTCTCCAAAAAACAATGGTTATCACCAAATTCATCATTAAATCGATACACAACCATGTCAGCATGGGAGCCACTAGATGTTTGGTATCTTACATAGACTAATGCAAGTTCTAATATTCATTATTGGAATAATCTTATACTCCATTATTTATACATTCAAATCCTAACATGTTCACTAATGGATATGTACTTTGGCTACAAAAATAGAAACTTGGAGATCATTCAAAAGTTTTAACAATATAAGCAGTTTCATGAATGATTATCATGGCTACAAAAATCGGGTATTGATAATATTGATGGAATACTAAATTCAAAACAATATTAGAAACTTCTAATAGATAAAGTTTTAGAGAGATGTCAAAATGAGGCACAAATACCAAAAAAGGTTCAATTTTATTGGCAAAATATTGTAGGTAGCAAATATGATTAAACAACATATCCACATGCAACAATTCCAATATTCACGAGAGCACTAATGAGAAGAGTAAGAATGTAATCACACCATCCTCGAGTTAAAATTGGAAGATAGAATAATGAGTATGAAGAAAGAATACGTGATTGTGTTTATTGCAAGTGGTAGAACATGAGCAACATGTATTATTAGAATACTATGGAACAAATTTCTTTAAAAGAAAATTGCAGATCTCTATAGAAGAAAATTGCAAATCTCTAGTCAATATTTGTATGAGATATTTAAACTATTGGTGTTGGTTCAAAGGAATTATATAGAAGATGTGTTCAAGTTGCATGAATATTGGACATATTTATTATACTCAAAATTTATTATTATTGATGTATTTTTCACAAGTTCATTTGTCTTACAGATCCTTTGGATCCATCCAAATGCAATAAAATATCAATATCACTTTTTCTCTAATATGATGGTAGCTCACAAATTTGATTCTAATGAGCAACATTAAGCAAAACTTGAGGTTCATAACCCTTCAAACAGCTTACTCACATAACACTAAATTAATAGTTTAGATACAGTGAAAAGAATACTGTCGGCAGAGGGAACTGATTTTTTTAATCAAATGAATATTTTAGGTATATTGAAAAGATCGTTATCGCTAAGCTACGCCCTATGTCTTCTGAAATTAAAATCCTTGTTAACTCGAACCGATCGAGCGCGGCAAACCAAACATCATGACTGTTTCGCCGTCTCCCGGTGAATCTCTGTACAAACACTTTTCAATCTTCTCCCTCGTCAAAACCTGGAGGTTCAACAACGTTGCTCGCTCGCTGCGTAATACACGCGTTTCCAGAACCAAAAAGTTTCCTTCACTTGATTTCATTTCGTTTCTGCTTCAAAGATTTAGTCTTGGTCGTTACTGGCAGGATTTATACATAAGAGTTGCGTTCATGCACTGATAAAGAGGTCAGCTGCTGTACTAGATTTTTCACGGGGTTTAAATTTCAGATGGATTTTTCATTTTACGCGGTTTATTTGTACTGACTGACTCACAATTTTTTGTTTTCAGTTGACAATGGAAGTTGAAGACGATGGCCCTTTGGACTTCGAAAACGAAGAGACAAGCCCTAAAAAGCAACCACACTCTCAAAGGTCAATCAGCATGATAAATTTTTATTGCTGATGAATCTCTTATAAGCATTCAAGAAGTGGGGTAGTTAGGACCGCTATTCTTCAGGTTTTTGCTTGGATTTAGAATCTTTGAAACATACAGACGTCTCTCTCTAAATATGGGCATTTTACTCTTCCGCTATGACGGCGCTTTTGTTATTGACTTATTGTTAACCTCATGGATAGCCTTTAAAAATGGATACGTATCTTTGGATGTTTTTTAAATGGGGAAATCTTTTGGATGACAAGAGAGTAGAGATCAACATGCTAAATTATTTATTCTTTAACTGTTACAACATGAGTAGGTTTGAGTTGATTGTGAGCTTGTGCTTAAAGTACCTCTACTTACCAGGTTACCTATAAGGTTACCGGTTCAAGCTATCCAATTGATAAGCCCATTCAATGTTAGATAGATGCATTAACAAACTTAAAAGGTCTTTTAAGTGGTTAAGGGTATTCTGTGTTCAATAAACGATGTATTAACAAACCGAAAGGCTCTAAATTGGTTGTTGGAACTTTCACAAGGTCAATTCTCAGGTTTGTAACCTACACTTTTAACGAATAAAGCAAAAAGCTCATCAATTGCGCTATGCTTACATTGACAAACCGAAAATCTTTAAGAAAAACCCAATTTTTTGTATAGGTTCAATGAAAATGAAAACAAGAGGGAAGCATGGTAAATCATATGTTTATCACCATTAAGTCATTATCTGATGCAAATACCTCAATCATGCTATCCTATCCGTCTTCAGCAGCAAACACACGAACCTAAATAAGTTTCAGGTGCATCCATGAAACCATTTGAAACAATTGAGTTTTAGGTGAAATGCATGCTTTCTTGGATGCCCTGGCAGCATCTTTGTTCTTGTGAATTATCTTGGTTTTGCCTGTTGATATTTGTATTTTAATGCATTTGCTGCACACGGTTCCTTTATTGCAAATACTTAAAACATAATCTTGTCTGTCTACAAAACCTCTGAATTTGAAGTTGTAAAAATTTGGTGCTTTTTAGCATCATTAATTGATTTACTTGCAGTTTTTAAGAAGTTTTATAGATTAGATCATATGCAAAAATATTAAAAAATCTCATGTACATAGAAGACATGGGTGGAATTGCTATCAAGGTCTCTAGATAAGATGTGGAGATTTGGGAGAATAAAGCTGAATTTGAGGATGCATCTAAATCATATAAATTATTAAAATTATTGTAAATAGTTGCTGAGTTCTTTCATTTGATTTGAATCCATGCTTATTGTGATTTTCAGTGGGTCAGGTGTCATTCAACAACAGTGGTTAGAGTAACTCTATATGCATGCTTTGTGTCCTTTTTTTTAATGATCTGGACAGTATGTACAGAGACATCATGTATAACACCACTGATTGCAAATTAGAGGTATGCAGAAGTACCAAAGAGACAAACAATGAGTATTGCATTGCAAATAATTGATATATATGAATTTAGACTGTCTAGGTTTCAGCGCATCAGTTTTGTCAGTGCTGCAGCACTAGAAGCAGTCTGACATGCACAGCTAATGATTTTACTAGGTGTGTGATTTAAGTATGCTTGAAAATTAGTCTTCAGTCTTGGTTTTGATTTTAACATAGGCTCTTAATATGCCGTTTTCAAACATAGTTCCATAGGTGTTGTACAAGTTCTTAAAAAAAAAAAAACATATCATTTATAGCTCATAGGAAGTTAACTAGTTACTTAGGAAAAAAATATATGGGTGTCATGTTTTTAGAAAAACCTAATTTTATATATTAAGTTGGTCTTTCGTCTTCACAATTTTGATTTTAAGATAGGCTCTTGGTATGCAGTCTCAAAACATAGTTCCATGGGTGTTGTACGGTTTTCAAAAAATTCAGATCATTTATGGTTCATAGGAACTTAACTAGTTACTTAAGAAAAATGTGTTGGTGCCCTGTGTTTAGAAAATCCTAATTTTCTACATTGACAGATCTCAAAATGTCATTGGTCTGGATGATCTATTGAGGGATTATTATCAAGAGAAAATCACCATCCTTGAAAAGGACTCAAAAAAGCCAAAAGTGTACTCTTCTGAAAGTTCTGATGATGAAAATGATTGGCCTGGAAAGAAAAAAGTGAAAGAGCTAGAAAAGTTTGTTAGTGAGTGTGAGAAGCAGGTGCTGAATACTGTTTGTGAAAACTTTTTAAGTAGCTGGCACTGTGGCAGCATTGTTCTTAACTATTTTTTTTTCTTGGTGGGTTTTGCAGGTCAGCAATATTTGCTCTTCAGTTGAGATCAGGGATTGGGGTCTGAAAGTATTTGATCAACAGGTATAAGCCTTTTTAAAGAATATTTCTATCATTCAATTTCTTTATGGCAATTTGCTAAATTTCACTGTTGCCTTGTTTCTTGGTTGAAATATACAGATACTCCAAAATCATCCATCTGTTGCAGGAGTTGAGACGTTACCTTTTGTGCAAGATATTATTAAAGATAGCACGCTTAGATCCATTATTGGGTTGCCTATTGATGATGGTTAGTTTTCATTATATTTCTGGATCCATTTGGTCTTTAAAAGTGGAATACTATTTCTCTGCTTGTTCATAATTCTAGCAGAAATCATTCTACATGTTTTTTTCTGTTGTTTTCCTAAATAGAACCTCACTGTAAAGATTCTAATGTTTTTGAATAATCTTGGCTCATTATCAATGTGGCAATGATCTTTGTTTTAATTCTTTGGAGTATAGATACCCGAATAGTTGTTTAAGGATAAAAATTCTTCATTATAAGCTACAATCACTGAAATATATGCTTTTGCATTGACATTTGATTCATCGGAGATGAACTTATTGTTGCCAGGGGGTTCATTTATGTTAGAGCTATTAACAAGCAACTGGCTTCTTAATCTTGTGTTGTCTCGTGGATGCTGTGAACCATCCGTTTTTCGGTGGGCTTTTAATTTAAGTAAGTTTTTAAAAATATATTTAAATGGATTCTATTTATAAGATATGGTTCACTGCTTTATTTATTTAATGTTCCTGCAACATTGCTTTCAGAATGTTGATTTTCAAAATATGTAACTATCATTTTTTATTCAGTGTTCTACTCATCCAATGACATTGTGGAAATTTCTGCATGCAACTTCCTTTGCAACATCATTTGCTCTGGGAATAAGGTCGGCTTTTGTTTTAGGATACCATGGTTTTCAAAATTTTTGCTAGCATCAACTCAATATTGGTTAATTGTAATTTCTGTTCTGTTTCAAGATGAATGTATTTTAGAAGACATTATTTTATTTACCTATACTTTATTTTGGCATATTATTGGAATATTGGATTACAAACTAGCTTTGTTTGATGGTATTTAAACACTGGTTTCAATGATATGCATCGCACTTTTCTTTTTTCTTTTTTAAAAGTCAGCTGTATTCACCAACTGTCAGGATTCTGAACCATCCTGCACCATTGAGTGGATTCCACCATATGCTGAACTCAAGAAGGCTATTGAAAATTACGGTTATCTGGAAGCACCGGAAGCAAGCGACCAGATTGACTCAGATGGTATGAGCTAGTTACACTTGTTTGCTTTTCTTAATTTTTTCCTGGACATCATATATTGAACTAAATATAGCTTATTTGCAGAAAGTTCTGGAAATGGACCTCCAAGAAATGTTCGGTCATGGATGAAATTTGTGGTGGCTTGTTGTGAGAATAGGTTCAAAAATTCACTGTTTTTAAGCGTCTTCTTTAAAATATTCCATGTTTGAAATTGCTGAAAATGGCTATTATTTAATTAGCTTTAAAAAGTAAATCATTGTGCCCTCACGTTAGTTGTGACTGACATGTCTACAATATGTTATTACCTAAAATATAGATGCTAGCCATACATATTTTGCAAGCAGAGTTGAAAACATGTTTTGTAGAGAATTTATGAGAGATCTTTATTCCTAAACAGTGATAAAATGATTTTATGTCTAGTCTTTAAATAGATTTGGTGGGAACCTAGTTACATGAATTTAATGAAAGAAAAATAAATTTGCATAAGCTTATCCTGGGGAAAGGTTGCAAAAAGCAAAACCAAACAGTTCATGACGACAACTTGGTTAGGAAGCTTTTAAAAAAGTTTGGTTAGCTCTAGTAAATAGCAAGAGTGCGTAGATATTTCCCATTACACATGCCGCTTATGTATGATAAGATTTTTTTTAAAAAAAAATCTAACGGTATCACACATTTACGACACATAAAAACGAATAGTAATCACATGCATGATAAGAAGAGCTTAATACATGCAGGATTTTGTAATGTTTGTCTATATAATTTCACCTTTGGTGTTAGAGAATGCCTATTATTGGATGTATAACATTAAAGATTCTAAATATTACATGGAGAATGAGACTCATGTCCTGTATCGAGTACTTCAGCCATACAATGTGGTTATAATATGAATCAAACTGTAATGGGTTGATTCTAATAACGAAAAAGGTAAATTTGCCATTCTTTCCTGGAAATAACTCAGATATTTTCTTGTATTTTTGCGTCCTGTTTTACTGGCTGCTAATTCATCTGTTACAAGCATCTTGCAGAACATGAGCATGAACTACGGGAATGGCAATGCTGCTACGCAACACCCTGTACATATAGCAAACACAACCCTGCATAACATTGAAGATTCTAAATATTACATAGAGAATGAGACTCATGCCTTGTACCGATTAGTCCTACCATAAAATGTGGTTATCATATGAATCAAACTGTAATGGGTGATTCTAATAATGGAAAAAGTAAATCTGCCATTCTTTCCTGGAATAACTCAGATCTTTTCCTGTTTTTTTGCGTCCTGTGTTTCCAGCTGTGAATTTGCTTGTTACAAACATCCTGTAGAACATGAGCATGAAATATGGGAATGGCAGTGGCTGCTACCCAACACCCTGTACATAAAGCAAACACAACCCAGTGTGATGCTAATCCACACTTCAGTTGTTAAGCCATATGAAGCTTGTGCTCAGTTGCCGTGACTAGTATAGACCTGGTAGTTGCTAGCTAGGGCTTCCTTTCCCATGGGTGTTCTATCCAATAGGAATGTGATTTAAAGCATGTTATGACCCTAAGGTTGAATACCTATCCATCAGCAATTATTGTTGTTTGTCCACCCGTATACCCACTGTCTATCATATCAATTAATTATTTTGTTTTGATTGTACTTGGTGTTGATGCAATAATATATATATGTATTGATTATCAAACATTTCTAAGGGTTTTCTACAACACATAGTACGCTTTATGCTGGTATTTGGATTTTTATTTTATTTAAAAAGAAAACTCTTCAAATATATTGTGGCTGGGTCAGTAGTTTAAAGCTTAAGACACAAACCTGTTGCAAGATCAAACATTCCAATGCACAACCAGTTAAAACGTTGAATCTTTAGAAGTCTGAATATATATATATTTCATGTTTTTCAAAATATTCCATGTATCTGTTCAGCTGGGATACCTTTTCTTTCTTAATACCCACCACAAAAAAGAAAAAGAAAATCTATTGACTGAATATGCTGCCTTATGATATGCTGTCTGAGGGAATACTGACTGAATCTATTGTTGCTTTCTAAAATAGTTCTATGGTGATAATCTAACACATGACAATGCATTTTTGTCAGCTAGTTTTTTTTTTTTTAATTTTCAATTTCACATATTGGTTTCCTAACAACTGTTTCAGATAATATTATTGATTCTTCCATTTTACTTTGTGTTATGATGAGGAAAGAAATTAATTGCAGGAAAAGAAGATCCTTATTCACTGCTGATGAAATAGAAAATCTGGTTGTTATAATGACACATTTTTTCTTAGATCACCAACTTCTGTATCTTAACATCCTCCTGCGAGAAAGTCTTATTTCTGTCATTGAATCTTTCACTGAGGAAGAATGGTATGTCAGTTTGAAGAAGATTTCATCTCGCCTTTGCTGCAGGTTTGTTGTCTGGTACATGTTTATATTTTAAGAACTGGTTACATGATGGAATTGGATTACATTTTCTGGTTGTTTACTCGCTAGTATGTCTTGGTTTTGTCATATTTTTAAAAGATGTTATCATTGGAGTACATTTAGGTTGTGCGCACACATGGCTATTTGAAATTGGACATTATAAATAGTGCAGTCGTGCAAACGTAAGGCTTTGTTTTGGCTTCTAAGGTTGCAACTTCGGAGTAATATTATAAATGAACACCGATTCTAAAAAATTTCTGGATGCACTGTGAAGCTTAATTTTATCATTAGTATTACCATCTTTTTATTTGTTAAAAAATTAGGAATGGACATTTCATCATTATGAGGTTTTAGAGAGCCAATATAATTTGATAAATTGCTAATATGGTTGACGCTTGATGAGAAATTTGTTGGTTTGTTAAGCAATAAGTTGTTTGTTTGAAATATGACTACATTATATCCATGCATGCAGGGCAAAAGGTACATGCAGAGTTTTCTATGAAGGTTGCAATATATGTTGAAATTCATGTTAGGTTACATGACATATTAATGTCTTGTCATATTTAATACAATATAGGATCATCACCCAGAGGCTCAATGCTTATCCAAGCAGGGTCCTGAGAGGGGCCATGGATGAGCAAAACCCTAACCTCTAACCTCTTTCGAGTGGCTGCACCTAGGCTCAAACACATCTTATGATTTGAGAAACAAGCACTGTACAATCCGGCCAAGTGGTCATTTTTAATACAATACATACAATTAATTAATTCTTTAAAATTTCAGCATCAGAATTTTGCAAGAGCGCATAGTTTTGGTACATCCATGTAGATACCATTAGACCCTAGGAATATGATTGTCCTATTACAATAAAAAGCATGTAATTCCAGGATTTCTAGTAAAGTGTAATCATGTTGTTGGGCTTGGAGAATGCCCTATGGGCCTTACACTCATGTGCCTCAGATGCCTTCTCCCCCTTCGGCACTGAACAACCCCTATGCATCTCATGCAAGACCCCTGCCCTGGTTCCCAGACTTAATGTTACATTTGCTCTATCTGGACCAGTTTTTGGTTTGCACAATTGTTTTGTCAAAGAAGTAAGCGCCCCATCCTTTTCATCTCCTGATCTATCACGATTGGGTCCTTGTGGATATGCCTAGAGACTCTCTGATCTTGGCCAAAGGCCCTGTTTTGTCGGGATGCTCTGACTCTTTATGATTTTATATTTATTTAGTTTCTAATTAGGGCCTTTTCTTTTTGGAATTGTTCCTTAATAAAGGTTTAATTATGTCCAATTCTAAATTTTACATCTCCAACATAATTGAGGATAAATACCAAATCTTCCTCAAATGTTCTTAATGAATCTCTCTGAAAACAATGTTGAATCATCATCATGGTGTCTTTATTCTCATAGTTAGTGAAGGATTTGATGATGATTTTCTATTGTTGGCTGTCTATTTGATGCTATAGCTTGAATCTATATTTTTACTGTGCCCTGGGTTGACATGTTTATCAGCATCTTTGAGATTGAACCTGTGACTTACAAACCACAAGTTACATGCTTTAACCAAGCCATAGTTGCTAAAAATTATATCATTGAAGAAAGTTAACAAATCAACTTCTACAATTGTTCTAATTGGATCCATCAAGTCTTTGATTGATAGTTTCAGTTTCAGTTTGAAAACTTCTAAAAGGTAGTAGGATAGACTTGAATTCTGAAAAGTTTTAGGAAAGTATGTTGTAATTCTGTTGTTTGGTAATTTGTTGGTTTGTCATCCAGTAAGTTATAAGTACAAGTACCCTTTGGTGCGGTAGAAATTGATCATGTCTCATTCAAGTTGCAGCAGGATTTTGCCTTTGCTTGAGTGCAATATATGATTCCTTGATGTAAAACAATATATATTAAAGTTTTAATAAAATTGTTTCAATGTTAGTAACATCTTCTCTATATTTTTTGCCCTTTATTGAAATCCTGAAAATGTCTATATTTCTTTAAACCTAATTCTAAGGTAATTGTCTTGCTTGGGCAGTCTTCCCAAAATGGATTTTAGTTGTTTGAGGCTTGTCGATAGTTTATCAAGTGGGCACATTCGTATGAAGGAGTTGAAATGGATGGTTTCTCGTCAACTTTTGCTAACTTGTATGGGAAAACAGGTTAATTTTTCTCTTAGAAATTTTGGATTGATCTGTTTTTTGTTAAACAATTTTTTTGTTTTGTATTAATTATACAATAGTTGGAATATTGATAGTTTCGAACTCTCAATTGTTTGTTGTTTTAAAGCTCTGCTAAACAGTGGAATATGTTACAGGAATCAACTGATGACATAGATATAGTCAGAGATCTTTCTTTCATTAACATAAGGAATAAGCAAATAGATTTTTCCCAGTTATTTATATGGCTTTCACTGGCAGACAGCTGGCTATGGTGCAACACTTTGATCCTTGAAGGATCAAATTTAATTGAAACATGGCTGCAGTTCCTCAGAAATTGTTCCTGTCAAATTAGCAGTGCTGATTGGAGAACATATGCTTCAAAGGTGACTACTGCAACCCTTCTTGAATAAAATTTATCTCTGCCATCTGAAATTTAAGTTGTAAATGAACTGTGCTTTCACAGGTTCGGAACAAGGCATCATATTTTCTTCAGATCTATGGAGGACAGAAGTGAGCATTCTTTTCAAGATGGAGATGCTCTGTAAATTCTTGTAACTTATAACAGTATAGGAAGCAATTTAAATCCAACAAAGTTCTATTTTGAGGCTTTGGGCCTCACCGTTATTCATTTTATCATATGTAATCTCTGTATTAATCTTTAAGAAGAGGCTGCAACATACATTTTTCTCAGTGTTATGTGCTGATGTAGTTCTTTGATGCAAGTCATTGATATTTACATGGCCTTGAGAGAAATCGTGGCTGTAAAGTACCCATATGATGATGACAAAATGTGAGGATAACTTGGGAGGCATGACGTTTGCCCATAACTGCTCTGAAAATACAAGGAAGGATTTAATAAGATGGGAAAAACAGAACAGTCCCGTTACAAAAATTATTTACCATAATTCCAATCCAATATTTGTAAAAATTCCATCCCGAAAAATCAAGGCATTTTCTTTTAGATTTATAATTTCAACAATGTCAATCAGTAGTGGAATTTGAGGTTCATATAAAGGCATATCATTGCTCAAAACGTATATTACGGTTTTGTATTCCAGGATATTGTATCCAAATAGAGGTTAAATTTTCTATGAAACAGGTCAAGTTTTTAGCCTTGTGTACATATTTTATACATAATATTATACTGTCACAACTACGTTTACAGCAGCTGTCGACTTACCATTTCAATAATTTTCATTCAGATACTTCGTGAAGGCTATATGGTATCCTAAGAATTTGCCCCATCGGTTCGCGAAGGCTATATGTTAACCTAACAATTAGCATTGTTGTTTTGTTGTTTTTGAAATACCAAGCCTACTTTCAACATTTGAAATGGTCATCTGGCAAAAGTGAATATCTTGATGAAATATTTTACTTAAATAATATTAATTGACGTGTTATTCTATATTTATGGTAAATTTAATGATGAAAAAATAATTGAAGGGAGTCAGTTTAAAGAAGTTTAGATAATGAGATTATTTTTGGAAAAAAATAAGAAAGAGAAGATTATTACAGCATAATTTTAGGAAAGCTGGAGAAAGGAATCTCTAAGAAAAAAAATATTAAAGATAATATGAAAAAGTTGTAGATACTTAACAAGGCACATTCAAATTATTAATGAGCTTAAAGGCTATTTTCTTTCTTTGATATTGTTCAGCATTTTATTGAGAAGCTAGAAGAGTTGGCTAAATTAAACTTGAAATATATGTTATTATATGCATTAATTATTAGTTTTGGTTAGCTATGTATTTATAATATATATCTATTATTTGGCTGAAATTTTTTTTTATATTTTTCAAATTAATAAAATCTCGAATTGATTTGCATTGAAAAACAAAAATAAAAACTAGTGCATGTTATTCAACAATAATTCTTGGGGAAAAAGTTGATATCTTCCCCAAGCTTTATAACAATTTATTTATTTTTAGCAACAAAGTTCATGTCCCAAAATAGTTGGTCTCTCAACAAAACTCTTAGTCAAAATAATAATTCTTGTGAAAATGTTCATTTCTTAGACCAACATTATGATGATAATTATTTATTTATTGTCTGGAATGATTATCTTTGTTTGATGGGTCTATATTCATCCTTGGATGAAATTTATTGGTAGTTGGCCTTTTGGCCATAAAGCTCCTCCTTAGCTATGATTAAGAGAAAAATTGTGACCAAGAGAACTCCCCTCACAATTATGACAAAATTATTTTATTGTGACCAAGGACTCTCTTGGATGGGGATGGTAGATGTCCTCTTGGCCAACATAAATATGTTAGTTTGTGGATGTAACACTTGTTGCAAATTCAAAAAAGAAAAAAAAAATGTTTGAAATAATACTATACCCATAAGAAAACTTTTGTGAACATATAAGAATGAAGCTCACGTTGACAAAAAAACATAAGTGTTAATTGTGGAGCCAATAGAAAGAAATCATAATTTTCAATTGAAGACAAGACAATTATGGATATATGTAGTTGATTGCAACTAGAATGATCTCAATTACAAATGGAATCATTATGTATTTGGATTTGCGAAATTTGAAAAGATTTATTTTAACCAATCATGCAATGCATACTATCTTTAGGCATGCTTTGGGACCTATGTCTTGATCAAAATATCTTGAAAGAAAAGTAACAAACCTCAAAAACAATTTTTGTTAAATGAATTTAGAGTTAGAACTTAAAGTTCTATATGCAATACTTTAATTACAAAAAATTTCTAAAATAGAAACAAAGAAAAAACTTTATTATCATTTAATCATATGAAAGAAAGCACTCCATGTTTTAAGTTGGAATATAAAATGTAAACTTTGGTTCTATGAAGGATGGAATCTTGGACTTTTTAATATAACCTTATATAAGTTGGAATATAAAATGTAAACTTTGGTTCTATGAAGGATGGAATCTTGGACTTTTTATGACTTAAGAAACAACCACCTTACATCTCTCATTCATCAATAATATACTTTTTAATATAATTTCTAAGAGATCCTTCTAATAAGGAATTGAATTAGTAAACTTAACCTTCCCTTTCACTAGGACACTTAACCTTCCCTTTCACTAGGACATTTTCTACCCTTCATAACAGTCACGCTTATGCCACAATTTCACTATTAAAGCTTATTAATATTGTATCGTCGTAATCATTGGTATATAGATCTTACGTGGGTAGAAAGAAACGGTTCAACGATTACGTTCCTGCACCCAGCGCTATTGTTCACTGACTAAAAATAACAAGGTACAAAATAGCTCATCATCGTATGCATTAACGAACTCATACAAAGAGTAACAGTAGCTCTGTTTACAGTGATAACGAGCGGGGTGTGGCACAATGATTAATGCAACGGTGGATACGTGGAAAATAATAATAGATTTCAGGTTCTCGAATAAAATACAAACTTCAAAAAGAAGCTCAATACATTATCACCTTAAAGACAAAACATCAGTCAGTACTTCGAAAAATACAACCATGTGTAACTGCCCCATATTCAACAAAACATAAAGCAAAGGTTGCAACATTTAAATCCCATTTTAGCGTTACACGGGAAAAGTAAAGGGTAGTTTAACAAATAAAAAAGTCTGTTATAAAAGTAGGAGACAATCAAAAGATACTGACATTTCTTTCCAACTTTCTTGACAAGGATGAGCCTTCCAAAACTTATTTTAGCAGCATTGCCATGATGGCAAGTATATTCTAAAGGTGGAAGAAAGAAATCCTTGTGGCATATTCACTCCTAATTTTCTATGTAGACTTCATAATTGAAAGACACTGAAATGGCTGAAAATACCTTAAAAGTATTAAACAGCATCTATGGATAAGGGAAAACCATTGCTTCAGCGATGTCAGCTGCCTTTTCGTGGCCATAGAATTTCTCAACAATTGCTAGGGCATATTCCATAGCTGTGCCAGGACCTCTGCTGGTAATCAGATTACCATCAATCACAACGCGTTTTTCCACTTCACTTTGATCAGAAAGATTCTTTGAAAACATAGGATGTGTAGTAGCCTTCTTTTGCTGCTCAAACACAGATATAGATCATACTGTTAAATTTTAAAAGTTTATGTTTCTGAAAACAAGCATATGTTTGCAAGGGAAATGATTAGATATTTACTCACACTCAGCAAGCCATGCTTCTCTAGCACAACAGCTGGAGATGCACAGATAGCACCGTAAGGTTTATTTAAACTAGCTTGTTCTTTGAGCAACTTGATCAGCAGCTCGCTCTTACTCATCCTTTCAGCACCCTCCAAGCCACCCTGCATTACAAATTACCATGTGATTTCCGGTATTAATAATATAACTAAAAGTTAAAACCGTAATGCGGGTGATATAAAGAGGTGTCTCCTTTGATGAAATGTGAAAATTGAAATTATCAACTAAAGAATAATGGTACAGTTACCACGTACTACAACGGAAGTATGGTGCATAATAGATACAAGGCTCAAAAAAAGGACTAGTTCTATTATATAAGTCAGTTGAGAAGATCCTCAAAGGAATTCAAACTCCGTACACCGAAGCAATTACAAAGGGACTTTAACCACTGACCACAATGCTACCGAGCAAAAGCCCAGCTCTACTTATGATAACAGTATGTTCCGAATGATTATTTAGAATAAAAATTTTTTATAAACAGATTTTGCTTGAACACAATTAATCCCTCTGGCTTCATTGACAAGTCCTGCCAGCTCTTTTTTCAAGTCTAGATTCAAAATAGTCGAAATAGAACAACTCTTGTTTCCGCCTGCTTCATGAACAGCATGCAGACGGTCTAAGCATCAGCATGAACCACACTCAAAACCCGCAAAAGTCCAAACCTTTCATTAAGAGATTAATTTCTGATATGCGGATTCCACCCGTTAAGGGTGTTCTTTGGTTGCAGTAAATTTGCAGATTTCACCTTCTGTGTTATAAAAATTATTTAGTTCCACCTTTTGTGTTATAAAAATTATTTGGTTGTGTAGTTTTACATGGATGAATTCTCATATTCTTGTCAGACTCACCAGATGTACCCATTTTTGTTGTTTTTTTCCCTTTCCAAAATTCACCTTGAGAAGGGTAATGTATTCCGATTAATGAACTATGGACTCAACATTTAACGATTCAACTAACCAAACATGCCTTAACAGTGTTAATTGTGTTGATGGTCCGTCAAACAAGGACGGTTTCATTTAAACAATAAGCTAAGGTAAATTTAAGCATCAAAGGAATACTATTTTGGTGGGTAAACTTAAGGAAGGCCTAGCTATGAAGATAAAGACTTGGAGAAGTATTTTAGAATCAAAACAATTAAATATTGATGGAAGTAAAACAGAATACATGAAATACATATTGGATAAAAAAGCAAGTTATGAAGATATGAAGATTAAAATTTAAAATCAAGAAGTTATTCAAAATAAGCAATTCAGATTCTTGAGATCATTTTTTTAAATGGACGGTGAAATTAATAATGATGTAATAAACAGAATTCCATGAGGATAGATGAGAAACAAGTGGTATGCTTTATGATAGAAGAATAGCTACTAGCTTGAAGAGGAAGTTCTACAAGCCGCTATCAAACTTGTGATCCTTTTACAAAATGTTGGTATGTTAAAAAGTATCAACTTTAACACATGCATATGGCAAAGATGTGAATGCTAATGTGGACGTTGAGTGTCACTTCAATTTATAGGAGAGAAACAACAATCTTTTCATGTTGTTAACTCAGAAACACCTTTTAGTAACCGATGATTTCACAACTTGAATAGATTACAAAGCTGGAAGTTACAAAAGTAAAAAGAGAATTACAACAAATTCTATCCAAATATCGAAGCTGCATTTTAGATGGACATTCATAACATGAATCTCTTCCTTCACTTCCATCTAAAAAACTGGGAACCACCTCTTCCCTTCCCCTCTCACAAATGAGAGAGCGAGGGGTGTTATTTCCTCTTCCTTGCACTCATGCAAGGTTTGCCATTCCCTACATGTAACTGCCACATTAATTATCTACCATATTTCAGGCATGATTATAACGGCATATGGCCAGGCTTAACTGTAACTGCCAACATTTAAGTGTAACTCCCACCATAACCAGCAACCACTACAGCCATTAATTCTGGAATCAAAGCAGGAGACCCACCATTCAACCATAGATCTGCCACAAACCTTTCTAGTATTCTCACAAACCATTTAGATCTTGCTTAGAAGCTATTATGGTAGATTGAATTGCAAAAACATATTTTGGGGCAGATTAAAGAGATAATTGACAGCTATAAGAAGTTGCACCCTATCAATAACAAAGGTGTACTTACTCCTAGCTTATAACAGGAACGGTCTTTCAAAAGAATATTTTATCTTAAAGCTTACGTAAACTTAGAAATTCAAAGACAAGGCAATTTTGAACCTTCTAACAAATTCTATTCAAAGAATATTTTATCTTAAAGCTTACGTAAGCTTTGAACCTCCTATTCTCTTCATTCACACAAAGACACCATGGGTGAGCTTCGCAGGCATATCCGTCAGGTGGTCGTGAAGTTGCACCTGGACAAGACAGTGTCTGCCGAAGGCGGAGCGTGTTCAGGTGGAGTGCGGGTTTGTTGATTTCCAGCAGGCTGCTTCATTTGTTGCTTTGGTCAAACTTCAGTTCATTTTAGATAAAGTGCTTAGCAAGGTTGCATATGGTAGATTAAAGATCTTTATGTTTTCTTAGTTGTTATTAGCCGTGGCCCAGGGATGGGCAAAAAATGCATCTGCGTTGGGCAGTCAGTTTTGGTTACTGTTGTTGCGAATGTCTTTGTTGTTTGACAATCCGAGGTTGTGTCGGCCAGGACGGGGCCAGAGGGTAGGAGGGGTTTCTCCTGCCGACTTTTGGGAAGAAGTACATGTAAATACACGATATGTTTGACATGAATAAAATGCCTGACCTTACTTCCAAAAAATAAGATATAACACCGATTTTATTTTATTTCCTATACTGTATGTCATGAAATTTTGCAAGTTAGTAACCCCAGACAAAAGTGTGGCAATGTACTGCTTTTACCATTATTTGTTAATACGATTTCTGTTACTGTTGTTGGCCATTTGCCTGCTACACCAAAGTATATGATAGGTCACTTGCACTCTTCAAGTCAGACACGTCATTATTTAAAATAAGGCTCTAACTCATACAGTTGAATGAAGTCCACTCATTTCTGCAGAGAGGAGAGAGTCAAAGGATGAACCACCATGAATAATGCAATAATGATATGACTTTATAACAAGCTATTTAAAGTCATCCTTGAAAAGGAATAGAAAATTACACGCACTTTACCCAATCACTGATCTCCATAAAATAAAAGAACAAAAAAAGGATAGAAATGCTTGATATCTTACCGGCAAAACAATTAAGTCATATGGAACAAATGATGAGTGTCCAATCCTCTTGTCTGCAACAATTTTTACTTTCCTTGAAGCCACTATGTCCAGCGTCTCTTCTATAGTCGCAACTAACACCTCCATACTTGCCCTCCTTAAAACATCTATGATAATTACAGCCTCCATTTCCTCTGTACCATTGGCAATTGGAACTAACACCTGATATTATACTTCTTTCAGATTTTAAGCAAAATATTTGAAAACAAAAGATTAAAAATTTTATATTTACTAATTATGAAACCATATCTATCAATATAGCTTGTTTGGCAACTAGAGTTAAATTCATTTGACAACCCGAGATAGCTGACAGATAGTTTGATTATCATAAAACTAATCTACCAAAATAGGGAAGGTAATTAAATAAATAATATTTAAAAATAATTTTTATTTGGAAAAGAACAGGTAATAGAATACTGACATGTATTCCTTAGAGATATGCAATAAGCTGCTTCTGGTTGGTCTGTTCTCATGCATTCATTGAAACAGGATGTTAAATGCATCTTTAGAAAAAGCAGGTTATTGATATACATCTTCGAGATTATTGCTGCTGTAATCAGAGATTTTTATTCCAATTTGCATATCAGTTTCATTCGTTTTGATAAGCAATCATATTGGCTAGAGAGCAAATAAAAAATGTGACATAACTCAACTTCACATGATGTTTAGAGGAGACTAAAGTCTGATAATGTGATATGCTCAAAATCTATGGACATGATAAAATCCATTAAAATAAGGTTCTACTAAGAGCCATTGCAAATACTATCAACGCCCTAACCTATGATCTCAACAAATACCTAGTAAACAATATTCCTCGTAAACTATTAAGATGATAAGTGTTACAAGGTAACTGATGAAGGAGCATTTCAAGTTTGAGCTGCAAAGTTTGCTGTTTTCTTTTATGTCTACGTTGCTAGTATCGGGCGTTGGGGCTATATGATACGGCTACACGGTACATGTTCTCAAATTTTAATTTGTATCATAAAACTTCTTGATAAAAGTCAAGTTTGCTATTTCATGTAGTAGGTATTGCATTCAGGTGCTTCTACATTCAAAGCATGTAATGTTGTAAACTGGACTAATCCCACAAGCATCGTTGATGTCAATTGAATGTTGACCGTAAACATTGAAGGCTAACCATATATTATCCCACATGTTGCCTATGCTAGGCACACTAAGTGAAGTCAGGTCAGATGGTTACAGATCTTATCCAGCGATTGTTTCTTTGCCACCAAGTTATTTATGTTCTTTGATGTTGTGCTATTAGTGACCACTGCACAATTGTTTCACTCATAGATTCTGAATCCTCATCATGAAGACTTAGATTTCCTTCCCCCCATCATCAATTGTTTCATTCAACCGTATCCAATAACTATTACTGTGTACTCACAGGTAGCTTGTGGTATTTTAGAAACATACTGCTGGACATTCAACTTATAGTTTCTCTATAAATCACCACTATCAGTGTATTGTTGTAGGATTGCTGCAATGCACACAACCAGCAAGTAATTGCTTATTCATATTTGCCAAGATTTCCAGTTTGATCTCCTGAGCTTACAAGTTCAATGCAAATAGTTTATATTTATATACAAATAACTATTGTAAAAAAATAGCTGAAATTGATCCCAGAGGTTTTTACATTGACACAATGAAAAAACTCCAGTCCAAATTCAATATTTCTGCGGTTCATGGGCTAAACATACCGAGAAGACAATTCATGGAACGCATGAGGACATTAGAGATTAAAATAACTGTGGCAATCCGCAAACACCAACTTAAAGTTGGCAGATGCCCTAACTCGACTTCTTTTCTGGACAGAAATTTGTAAAATTCCAGAATCATCTAATTTTTAAATACCTCCGACCTAATTGAAGGACAGATGGTAGAATTTTAAATCCTTCCTTGGATCATGTAGTGCTGCAAAAACACATTTCATTTGAGCTTGACTTGGAAATATCAAGAAGTTCGATACATCATCATCATTGTTATCCTTGCCTTTATCCCATTAACTTGGAAGGTGTTGTTGAATTTAACTTTTGACCAATCGTTTTGATTCTTTTATGAGTTCGTTTACCTTTTTACATCACAAAGTACTGAAATTTCGATTTAAATAAGACAGTTATTGTATTTCAATGACACAAGATTTCAATGATTTTATAACATGCTAATTTAGATTCAACTGTGTACAACAACCAAAATTTCAATCATGTAACCATGTCTAAGTCTCCAAGATAAAATCATATCCAACTACAACACAGTGGCTTAATTTAGAATTCAGAGATAATGCTGCCATTGCATGAACTAAAAAAAGAGGTTTCAAAGGACACATAATTTACATTAGAAATGTACTTATTAAATGAACTTACACGAGGAGTCTCATTAAATGTCCACTCCATTCCATTAAATTCCTGTTTGTCCAAGACAGTGTTATCCTTTTTGCAAACCTGATCATGCAAAGAGTTTATTTAGTACAGCTGTTTAATTGATAAAAAATTAGTAGCTAGTACCACGGATAAATTGTTCAAAATGTTTTTAGAAAAGGATGAAAATCCAACAAAAAATTGAATATTTAAAAAATTATTTGTTTCATACCAAATATCAACATTAAGCCATTGTCAGAATTTATCTTCGAATACTAATGATGCTTATATAACACAATGTCCTGCATTATTGTTACAGATTTTATTAACAGAGTTTCTTTCCCCTGGCCTGATAAGATGTGTGCCTTTCTGGCATTGTGTTTCAAATTTTTCATCATGTTGGTGTTGTATATACCGATATATACACAATGTATGGTATATACATACATCCAATAGATATGCATAATCAATCAAATTAGCAATATGAGAGTCATACAAGCTTCGCTCCAAAGCACTGAATTACCAAAGCCGTGTTCAAGCAAGCACTTCATCAAAATAGAATTCCAATCATTATCTTGCAACATTATATAGCATGATGCATGAATAAAATGTGAAGCACATTATGGTAAGGACTGGCCCCTACCAGCCCCTACGATGTGAAAAGAATACGACTTTACCCTTACCTTCAAGATACAATTGGAAGCAAGAAAGCAAAAACACAAAGAGCTAAAGATCTTGTGCTTCAATTATGCTCAACAATGGTGAATTACATCACAAAGATCGGTAGGACTCATTCCCCACACTCCCAAGGACTAAAAATATACATCAATTCCCAAAATATCAAAACAATCACACATACACAATGGCTCACAATTTAAGCCACACAAGCCTCCCAATGAGACTCAATCAACACAAGGAGAAACAAAGCACTCTTAGCCTCACCCAACTCTCCTTCACTTTTAGAACTCACAACACAAGGAGAAACAAAGCACTCTTAGCCTTACCCAACTCTCCTTCACTTTTAGAACTCACAACACAAGGAGAAACAAAGCACTCTTAGCCTCACCCAACTCTCCTTCACTTTTAGAATTCACACCTTAATTACACAAGACCATACCCACAAGACAAGACTCACACTCCACAAGAGAATCTTTTCTCCTCTCCTTAGGCTACTCTTTCTCCCTAGTGCCTCCCTCTTGCCTCCTCCAAGGTATGATGCCTACATGATCAATCAAGCCATCAATTTATACCTTTTAGGCTGACTTTTCACCTTCCCAAGCTAACTCTTCGGCTTCATGGGCACCTCTATTTGAAATCCAAGTTGTCTGGCACGTATGGGCATCTCATCTGGGCCTGCTTCTGGAAAGACAACTACTATCAGAACGTCCGGTAGACTTCACCAAAGACGTCTACTATCAGGACACCTGGTAGACTTCACCAAAGAAGTCTTCCAGTCTGAAAGAGCAGCTGCTACCAAGACGTCTTGGGCATTAGAGACATCTGAGCAGAAACCAAATTGACTCTTACAAACAGCTCCCGAAGTCTTCCATTTGAATTCCCTTGACCCTTTCATGACCCTGGAATGCCCGAAACACACACAAAACATGCACAAGTCATCAAGACATAACAAACACATCTCATAATTGAGAAAAGAGTAAAAGAGGCTGGGGTGATGCCCTCATCAGATTACTAGCATATGTATGTAGTCATTGTAATAGGAAAGAAAGATGCCACTGATTTTCGAGGCTATTGAAAAGAGAAGAGGGAATATGTCAGTTGGCGGTAAAAAGTTCAAGTAAGAATTTTATTATAGAATGGGTCTCAAATGCCCAAATCTTTGATACTAATAAGTTATGAGATTAAAACATCATAAACCAAGGTTGGGAATAGGATGGATGGTAGAGGATGATAATTTCAAATTGCATCATTATGACTAATGAGACATTCATTCTACTTATTCTAAAGGAAATCATAATTTGTAATTGACCAACCTACCACGTGCTCCAGTGCTAAATATGTGTATCAGTACCATTTAGACACACAATGTAAACCCAGCTGCTAAGTTGCTACCAAAAACCAAGGTCCCACACATAAATCTATCAATCTAAACATAAACCAAGTCTTCATCTAATCAAGAAATGGTTTATCAGAGACATCAAGCTGGAGTTTCCTGACTTTTATTGGATAACAGTAAAGCATAATTGTTCTTGATTGTATATAACGGTCCTGAAGTCCTTACAGAGTTAAAAGCATTGCATATGTTGACTTGGATAAGAATTCTAAAATTAGATGCATGTCTGCATGTTTTAGGGAATGCAACTAAACAACAATGGATATCTACCATAACGTAGAACAAAGGTTGCAAAATAATTGCTAATGCATGTATACTTCCTTTTACTAAAATTACACCAGCAAGTTTTTAGCCCTGAAACACCAAGGCCATTTGCATAGGCAAGTTATATTTCCACTAACATGTGTGCAAAGATGCACCAGGTTCAAGAACTAAAAGATCATGAGCTCTTTTTTTGCTTAAGGGATCATCATACGGTGCTTGTTTCTCAAGCTGTTCCGATCAGAGTTAATGAATTTACAAACCTCAACGTGTAAAGTTAAAAGTTAGTGATCTATAACAGTGACGGTTTACATAATAAATAAAAAAATTGTTATTTTCTTAATAAAGGGACGTGTTGGTTTGTGTATGGATGCAACCTTTACTTTGATGATAGATAAAAGGGGAGGTATTCACCGCATCCTTTACACCTATACAAACACACACCGTTTATCGAGTTGGTCTGTGGTTGCAGATACTTTCTTGAGTTTGGATATTTCACTAATAATACCATGTTATCTATAACGTTCATGATGTTCAGTGTCGGATTCATCTTTGTTAACTACTTTATCTTCTCAACTGTGGATATCTATCTTGGCAGTTCACCATTCTATATGATGGTTTCATTCTTTGTGTAGTTCTTATAATTCACAATTAGTCGTTGTACCTTTTGATATTGTTCTTGACATCATGTCTATGTTGTCTATTACTTAAATCTACAACCATAGATTGCTTGTTATATATTGCCTATGATTTGTCATGTTTTCCCATTTCAAATTGAAATCCTCAATGAACTAAGTTTCCTACTTCCTATGGACCTCAAATTCCAATATGTAACACCTGGATTCAAACCTAGGCACAACAACATGGAAAGAGGTTAGGTTTTCACTCATCTACAGACCCTCCTAGAGCCCACTTGGTAGGAGGTGTATTGAGCCTTCGGGTGATGACATAGAACCCTAGTTGCATGGTTTACATTGTTGAATTAGTTGACTGGAAGGAAGTGTAAAGCTAAGATAAAAACTCTCAAGTTACATCTGTTACACATCATTCATATAATGTTTCTTCACATTAAGTGATATGGTTGAAGCTGAAACTCTCAAAAAGGATCATAATATTAAGAAAAATACACAATCTTTGGAGATTTTCATGTTCTCATGTATCCAAATTTGATAAAAATCTAGTTAATCTATCAACTCCATATCCTTTATGACTTTGGGAATTTTTACCATAGAAGCCCCTCAATAAGAAGGAAGATTTTAAGTAAATAAGTATTTCAAAATGTATTTGCATTTGCATTTCTGGCTTGCATCTCAATATATGGGATACTAAGCCAATTGAAAAACGTTGCTACATCAAAAGAAAGCCATTGAAAGGAAAGACCAAAAAGACATGAAGACAAACAACTAAAGATGATTTGAAGAAATTGCAAATAGATAAGAATTTGACTTTTTATAGAGGCAAATGGTGAAAGAAAACTCATATAGCCAACCCCAACTTTTACAAACAAGACTAAGATGATGATGATCTTAATATATGGGATGAAAAGTTTTGAAAATTACGAAACTATTCAATATTTACCCAAGGTGTGACAAACATATAAGAACAACATGCATGTTAGAACTTGAAAAAGTTTGCTATTCAACTAAATAGCTAGAACCATTTTCTAAATTTAAGGAGTTACAACTAAATGAAAAATAGTTATGGAAAATTAAAATACACTTCAGAGCTTTCTTGAATGAATACAATTTCAATATAATAATTCGTACCATCCTAACTCCCATAATCAATCTACTAATTCTAGTATGTGTATTTGATTAGAGAGACACAAACCACCACAAAATATATTGTGTAAATGTGCAAGCTAATTCAAATGATAATACATTGTTCATTTATTTTGATGACTCAATGCAGCAGGATGAAAAGACAAGTATCAAGAAAAGTTTCTGATATAAATAACTTGCATGAAGAAATGCCTAAATGGGAAGGGCCATTGGTATAGAATGTCATTTGGAAGAAGTTAAATTTAGTTGTGCAAGTGCGGTTAGAAAAGGAATGGTGCATCAATAAAGTAGTTATTCTCTTTATAAAAGGGGATAAAAAAGATCTAAATAATTATAGACTAATTGTAGTCAACAATATTTTTGCCAAGCTTGTAGGCACTATTCTAGAATCAATGCTTAGAAGATAGGCTGAAGGAAATAAGATGTGTAATTTCCCAAACAAGATTTAGGCAGCAACATTCTACCATAGACCATCTCCTCACTTTAAAAGATTTTATAAGATTTTATTGATGGAGCAAAAGTTCCACACAAGCGGTATGATTCGGCCAGCCATTCAAAGCAAGTTATGGAGATGCTTAAAAAATTTAGAAGTTCCCAACACCAAAGAGGTATACATTCACTTCACAAATGGTTAAGAAAGAATTTTATTTGATAGTTATGGTAATGTAAAATAAGGATGTCCTTTTTCTCCTACTTTATTTGGACCTTTTATTGATGAACTTGAAGAATGGATGCATAAAGTACCACCTCTATTTGCAATTACAAGTGAAAGTACTCTGGTTAGACTCTTACTTTATGCTAATGATGTTTTAAAATTAAATTCAATAGAAGGATTGCAACAAAGGATTTAGATTCTTGATGACTGTTGTCAATATTCTGAAATGAAAGTTACTCTCTAGAAAGCTAAAAATCATGACCTGTGGCACACGCACTATAAGAAATAAACATGTAAACATAACCTCCTCTTGAAAAATGCATTGGCCTAAAATGATCCTACAATTACAAATGAGATAGTGCATTACTCAAAAAGTTGCAAGTGGTATTAAAGCATTATTTGCTTTAAAAAACAAATCTAATAAGGAATCTATTCTGGCTTGAGATATCCAAAAACAATTCTATTATGCCATTGTTTAACCAACGATTCATTATGGGTATATTGTATGGGATCCTAGTCTAGCAAATACACAATGGAAATAGATAGAAAAAGAAATTCAAAAGTTGCATTTGCTCAATGAATTCAAGGTGAAGAGACAAACACAATATGATATTATGTTTCTTGAAGTAGAGATAATATCCTTAGAAGTTGAAGCTATTTGTCAATGTATAGTCTACACTCATAATCTTTCTAAATTCTCATTAGATTAATACTTCAAAAAAAGTGATGATCAAAACCTAAGACAAAGGATGGTTTCATGAGGCACTTTTATAGCTTAATAGATAAAATATTCAATGGTATATTGTTTTTAATTCTAATCTTAAGCAAATTCACAAATTGGTGAAATAAGTTGTATTTCAAAAACTTTGGGAAAATGTATAAGGTAAAAAATAGTTCTATTTGAATAATATTAGGAAAAGATATAATTTAAAGGTAAACTATTTATTTGCTACTATTCATCATCATTTGCAATGCACAATTGCAAAGCATAAATGGGATCTCATCATTTGAGGGTTAAAACAAGCACATAGCTCAAAATTCCTCATGAAGAATATATATGTCGATTGTGGAATACAAATAGCATTAAAGATAAACATCACATGTTCCTGCAATGTCCTACATTTGACCACATTAGCTATAGGTGAGATATTACAGTAGCACATTTAAGGACTGTCATTTGAAGTGATAGTAAAGTGCTCGTTTCTCAAGATGAAGACTTGGGTTCAAGCCTAGGCATAGCCACTCAAAGAGGTTAGGCTTTTGCTCATCTATTAACCCTCCTAAGACCCTGCTTAGCAAGATGAGCATTGTGGCTCCAAGTGATAATCCTTTTTTTTTTTTTTTTACCAAAAACACTTGTAATTTTTTAAATCATCATCATCATCCTAGCTTTATCACAACAAAATGGGGTCGGCTACATGAGTTCTTTTTCACCATTCACATCTACAAAGAACTAGATCTTTGTTTATTTGTAGTTTCTTTAAATCATTTTTCCCCATATCTTCTTTGGTCTTTCTTTCAGTGGCTTTCCTAGAACAGTGATGTAGCAACCTTTGTTTATAGGCTCATTATTAGCAACCTTTGTTTATAGGCACCCTACTATTGTGTGTCGGTCTTAAAGTGCGGGGGTTAATTAACCATGATGATTGCCCTTTTGCTACCGAGGTTTGGGCAAATGTTGATATTAGGCCTATGCTTAGGGTGATTGGAGATTTCTTCCATACTGTGGTTTTGCGCCAAATTTGGGAGGCCCGTAATGCCAGGGTCTTCTATGCACCTCCTTTTCCTACCCTGGCACAAGTTGTGGTCCTTGTGCGTAGACTATGGATGGAGTCTATTATAGCTATGGGAGTGACTTTGACTTTTGAACTAAAGGCAAAGATGTTTCATCAAAAATGACTTTTATTAGATAAATCATAGGGAATGTAGAAAATAGATAAATGGCCAAAAATAGATTAGAAAAGCTTCGTAGTTTATAAAGTAAAAATGACTTGAAACAAACCAAAAGAAGGTGGAGCCACAAGAAAAGTCAATGTGGGATGGTGATGTATGCTTTATGACATGCTTGTGATAATATCTTTTTTTGATATGTTAATTGTCCACTTCATAATAATGGCTAAAAAAAGGACAAAACACTCATTTAATAGGGGACATGTGACTCTCTTAAGTGTTGTCACTCTCACATATCCACTCCTTTCTTCATGAAAGCTTAATGATGTCATGAATTAAACAAAAAAGGATCTTTGGGAAATCAGTTGTCTAATCTTTGCCTGTTGTGTAAACTTTTGTGTACAAGTCTTTGTCCAAGCTTTGGATCTCCTTCATTCTACAAATAGAAGGAAGTTTGCTCTCATTTTCCATCTTTTTCCAAGAAAGGAAGAATATGCTAGTTTGAGGTAGAGAGAGAAGATTGTGTGGGGCTGCTCCTACCTTGTCTTTTGGGCTGAGCATGGGGGCTGTCTTAGTGATCTTTATGAGCTTTTGTGAAGGCATAAGAGGTTGACATTACTGCTACTGTTGAAGGCTTTTAAGGCTGATTTTTGAAGACTGTTTTCTCTGGTTTTGTGAGAGGGTTCTGGCTGCACCTTGAACTTTTAATTTTAAGCTAATTCTTGAAGCAACTAGGTGGGCAACAACTTGAGCTTGAAGTGTCTTCTCCCTTTCCAAATTGGCCAAACTCATTTCTAGAGATGTGCATCCCAAACCTTTGTTGTACAGAAATTTTTAGTAGGTGTTGGTTCGGATAGGTGAGAATTATTTCATGAGGACATGTGAGATTTTCTTGTGAGTTGTGACTCATGCATGGGGTCTTTCATGAGTCATGGATCTGATTTTTGACATTCATGTATTGGGCTTACAAGTTAGCATTTTCTTTGGGTTATGTGCACTTGGTCTTTCATGTTTTTGTTATCATTGTTAAGAAATGCTCCCTATCATTCTATCCAAGGTTGGCGATCTCGTATGGGCTACGTGGGCATAGTCCTTGGAGATGCTTGATTGTGTTAACCTTGTTAAAAATATGCCTTCTTGTTGAAAGAAGTATGGAGATCCACTTGGGTTCCATGCTATCTTAACTATCACCCTATAGAACTGCATTGCCTTGATTCCTTGTGAATGATATTACAAGGATATGTAGGCTTGTTTGAGAGGCTTTGGCCTCTCTAGCTTGGGCACCACACCTTCTCTATAGAGTGGGAGTTTAAGGCTAAACACGTTATACATATTAACTCTCTTAAGGTACAATATCTATTATGTGTATATGTTGGTGCTCTTTGAGTATATTATGTGTGTGCATTGGTTCAGTCACTTATATGGTTATCAAGTTATCATTGTGATGCTCCTAACCTTCGGGTTATCTATTAGTAAAGTACTAAATATGTCATCCTTGCAAACCAAATCCTAGAATCAGCTAAGGGCCACCTCCCAACACCCAAAATCGGGGGTGATAATATCCCCAACCATCAAAGAACATGATCAAAAGACAAAATAACAGAACAAGAGCCCCCTCCATNTCACCAACTAGAAGTAGAAGCACATTAGCCCACCCCATATGGATGACAAGGCCCCACAGCTCTCATTTTTGATGAAACATCTTTGCCTTTAGTTCAAAAGTCAAAGTCACTCCCATAGCTATAATAGACTCCATCCATAGTCTACGCACAAGGACCACAGCTTGTGCCAGAGTAGGAAAAGGAGGTGCATAGAAGACCCTGGCATTACGGGCCTCCCAAATTTGCCGCAAAACCACGGTATGGAAGAAATCTCCAATCACCCTAAGCATAGGCCTAATATCGACATTCGCCCAAACCTTGGTAGCAAAAGGGCAATGTAGAAAGAGATGTGTTGTGGACTCGGTGTACAAAGAGCAAAAAGGGCAATCATCATGGTTAATTAACCCCCGCACTTTAAGACCGACACACAATAGTAGGGTGCCTTGCAAGCTCAACCAAGCAAAACATTCGATCTTTTTCAGGAGCTTCCCTTGCCAGAGAAGTTTCCACCCATCTTGATCTGGGTACATTAGCTTAATGGTATGCGTGAGAGTCAAACCCATCATTCCCCCAAGGAGCAACTTATGAGCATGAGTACAGACATTTCTCCACACGTGGGAGTCTCTAGGCACCACAACCCACAAAGTGTACTTAGAATTCATGATGCAAGAGCAGGGCATCTGACACTTCGAATCCTCCAGCAAGCGATCAATCAAGATCTGATGTCCCATCAAGATAACAACTTCAAATTTTAGCACCCCTAGGCCTCCCGTAGTTCTTGGTCGCACCACATTTTCCCAACAAACAAATGTAGATGATGTTCCCCCTTCCCCCCAAACCAAATAAAATTTCGAATGATTTGGCTGATTTTGTTAATCACCCCAACAGGAGGAGTGGCCACAAATGCAACGTAACGAGAGATGGCAAGCAAGCAACACTGAAGAAGCTAAGAGAATCTTACCCTTACGAGTGAAGAACCGTGCAACCTAGTGCTCCACCCTCGACAATAACCTCTATATCAAATGAGTCCACGTGAAATATCTATTCCAAGAAAACATGGGAATACCCAGATAGAACTCATTCTCTGAACCTAGTAAGATCCCAAGACATTGGCACACCTACTACTACACCCGGGTCTCTGGATGGAAGCAATGCACTACAGATTTCCCCCGGTTAGGTTGTAGCCCTATTTCCTGTGCCAAATGAGTCAAGGCTTGGTTAATCGCTTGGGCTTGTAGTACCACAACGCTAGTCATGAGGGTGGTATCTTCAACATAGTGTTCCATGATGCATGTGATACCAGCGATGTTGAGCCCCCCTACACCTTCCTTCCTACAATACAAATTCATGGTGTCCATGAAAATGATGAACAAGTAGGGAGAAAGGGGGTCCCCTTGCTGTTATCCCCTGGTGGAGGAGGAAAACCCCCAGAGCCGCATGCACAAATCAAAAGAATAGGCACTAGTTTGATGGAGATTAATACAAAGATTCACAAAGTGTTGGTGAATCCCTTTTCTCAACATGATCTCTTGGAGTGCCTATCATTGAATAGTGTCATAGGCTTTTGCAAGATCTAATTTGATGCACATACTAGAAAAGGAGGAATGTTTGATGAAGTGGCCCAATTTGTGAAGCAAAAGAGTTTGGTCTTCAATAAATCGTCCTTTAATGAATCCAGCCTGATGGGAACCAACCAAAGCAGACATTAGAGGTTGCAGACGGTGCACCAGAATTTTGGTGAAAACCCTTAGTAAAGTATTACACACCCCAATTGGCCGATATTGAGAAGGTAGGGTGGGGTTGGGAATCTTAGGCAACACAACAATATGCAAACAATTAATTTCCTTACAAACTTGGCCCCACCAAAGCATCAAATTAAACGCATCCAGCAAACTTGTGTTCGTAGAGTTTACCTATTCCATTTGTTTAGAATTAAAGATTGATTACATGATTATGATAGACACTGCATGTTTTATGGCTGTCAATTTCTGGTTTCTGTTTAATATTCTCTAGACAGTCACCTATAAACTCTGTTCTCTGTTTTTGTTATTGTTGTTGTTGGAAATCGCAGCCTATGACTGTTCTCTGTTATATTATTTTAAAATCAGAGACTGTGACTGTCCTCTGTTTTTTTCTTTTTCTTTTAACAAGTCAGAGACTGTTAATCTGCTTGCAGTTGTATTTCAATTTATGTGCCTCATTATCAGCAATACCCTTAACTTTGCATTTTATTTAAAGTATGCATGTGCAAAAAATACTTGTATCATTTTCAAGTTATGCAGTTTTCCAAATCTGTAAGGTCTTGCTAGAGTCTCTATGCATGTAAAAAGGAAGGAAAAACAAAAACAATGCTGGTCCAAAATAAAATAGTTAGTACCTAAACTCTACATGTTTCAGCCACCACATTTAGAGAAATTATAGGAACTGAAATTGCCATAGGCTTAAAGGAAAACATTGTAAAATCCCAATTCTCATGAACTGTGTTAATAACTATAATTTTAGATTTATTTCAGACCCTCATTCCTGCCTACATTCAGATTTATTTGCCAAAACTTCAGGCCTTACATCTTGCTTGCCAAATTTAGAATGCCTTAAAATGAAAGGAAAATATTAGTTGATTTTCACATATGAACATTCATCTAGTATCAATGGCTAGAAACAGTGGCAACCTTTTTCTTTAACATAAAAGATGAACAAACTTACAGAGACCATCATTTGGAGTGATGGTAAAGTGCTTGTTTGAGCCTAGGTGCAGCCACTCAAAGAGGTTAAGCTTTCACAGCCTTCCAGGACCCCGCTTAGCGAGATGAGCATTGTAGCTTCAGGCAATGATCCTTAACAAATGAATAAACCTACGTGTTGTAACTACTATTGATGTGTGAGCTAATTTCTTACATAGCATTTAAAACATACTTGAGATGTACAGTTATCTTGTTTCAATTGTATGTTGAGAATAGTGGATCTTGGAAGCTTGGATATCTCCTTGGAGTAAGTCTTTTATTGAATAATGAATGTTTGTACATTTGCCATATTTAGATTTTCCTTTCATAAAAAGTAAAATATTATTTACTTATTCTGGTTTCAATTCATTAACTCCATTTATTTATCAGCAATTATGTCCTTTTATTTATGCAAAGAAAAGAAAGAAAATTTATCTATGATCATGCATGTTTCTTTGCTTTCAATAAAATGAACCAACACGAATTATGATTAGAAGTCCTTTGGGCCCTAGGATAAGCAATTCACCTCATTTCATAGTTAGTAATTAGGTAACTGATGCATTTGATTGGTGTGTCTTGTGTGAAGTATGTAGCATTTCTACGGATCATTAACTAATCATTTTAATAATCATATATTCTTCCTAATTCCTTGAATGAACAGGTTGCATTGTTTATTTATTTTATATGCACCCTACCATGGATGTGGAGATGAGTATGACTATCCAACCCTATCTGTACATATGCTTACTTTGGCTTGATATTCTAAGCCATTGGGCCCAAGGGGGTTGAGATGCACAACACCTGAAGGTTTTCAATAATGCAGGTGTCATTTGTAAATATGTAACCACTTCACATACAATCCCAGGTCCCCTACTTTGAGGGTATATTAAAGTGTAGTCCAAAAATGATGGTTCAACTAAGCCTTGTGTAGTTTAGAACTTGAAGATACCCACCTCATAACCAAACGGTGACTGTATTCGTTGAGTTGGATGACCCTCAATGTGGGAATGCCACACCACATTACAAGGGCAAAGTTATTGTAACCTATATATTTTTTACCCCTAGCCATTGTTTGAAGCCTATGATAAATTAAATGATCTTATTTAGTGGAAACATAGTGAAGGACTATGACTACAACTAACTGTATCTATTGGTGTTGCTAGTGAAAACAAAACTTGAAACAAGGGAGTCACACAAATGTTTGATGTTTTCTAGCTTCTTATGTAATGTGAAGTGATAGCCATTACCCTTGGCTAGACTAGTCTTTGAGGTATCATAGTACTGCTAAAGATAGGTGATGAGCAATCAATGCATCAATCCTTAGAATTACAAAAAGTGGAAAGGTCTCATCTCATCAACTTGTTAAGATCAATGAGAAAAGGAGGTGCGTAAGTCCTATAATTAATCCACCACTGCATTGAGTCATATCCTTATTAATTGCTAGTGTAAGTCTAGCCCCATGTTCAAAAAAAAAAACAAAAGTAAAAAAAATTGTACTGAACTTAGAAGGTGGTTATTAAGGGTCCTACATATACTATCCAATAGATCCAAAGGGTATATAGACATTATAAAATCAATTTCAGTTTCATTAAAAAAAATAGAGGGTTAGTGTCTATGAGCAATAGAGACAAGAAATGAAATTGAGAATCCTAGCAAGCATATATGGTATCAAACTTGTCAATACTTTGAGCATTTTTCAAGCATCCCATCCATGCACATTCAACAACTGAAAGAACATGAAGATTTCAAAACTTTCTAGAACAATTCCACTTTAATATTCTATAACATTTAACTCATTGACCATTGTGAAATAAACATCCTCAATGGAAATGTAAAAATGTCTAAATCACTTAGCATACTATAGATCACTTAGACATTTTTAATGTTGTTGGGTCATGGAAGAAAAATAAGAAAATTTATTAAAACTTTTAGCAGAGTGTTATTATCTGATTTTACTAGGTATTGTTTTTGTGTTAAACTTTCACAACACCCTTTCGCATCCCTGTGCCAATAAATAAAATAAAAAAGAAAAAGATGAAAGGAAGGTTTTCCTTCTATTATTTACTTTTAAAAAATGATTTCATAAGAACCCTTGTAGTGATGACAATTGTATCTTTCTTCATTGCCCTATAATTGCAAATATTTGAAATGAAGTTTAAACAGATACAAACCAACATTTTATAATACCTATAATAAAAACTTTAGAGGATCAGGTAACAACCTGGACTTTGGTTATGCAACACAACATTCTAATAAAATTAGAAGTTCTTTGCTAGCACATGTGATAATTGAACATTGGAAGAAAAGAAATAGTCAAACTTTTTGGAGGAGAAATTAGTCTAGATAAGTTTATAGTAGAAAGAAAATTCCAAATATAAACTGGAATTTGACTATCCTAATAGAATAAATTGGTACCTTGGGATGATTGTTTTGTTTTCTGTAGTATCACTATCATTGTATTTGATAGTTTATAGAAAGGAACATTGATAGTCTCTTATGGGTCGATCTCTAAGATCCCAACCCAAGGCAACTTCGGTTGTGCTTAATTCATAGTTATTTCCTGATATAACTACTGATATAGCATCAAAGGCATTGGAAGCCGAATCCACAGGAAAGCAGCAGCTTGTACACAACAGGGCTTACTTACTCATATAAATATAACTTAAAAATAAGGTTATAAAACTCATTAATTGCAAATATATTAAATAGTTTTTTAAAAAGTTACAAAGCTCATTAAGCCTACTGAAACTCCTAATCAGCAAGCTTTTGCCAACTTTGCATAATTTTGACAGGAATAACTTTAAAAAATATGAAAAATCAGATGAAAACGATTACGTTTTAAAAGAATTAAGCGCTATATGCAACAAGAATGTTTCAATGAAAGATGACATATAAAATGTAAATGTGAAGCAATGGTAAATAAAAAGTTGACGTCAATAACAAATTTGTAGTTACCAACACTTTTCAAGATAAAAAACTAAATGATTCACTTCAATTTTTTTAAAGATACGTAATTACTAACAGTCTAAAGGATATCTCCTAGAAACATGTTATATTGGGGCTAGAAATGCCTCATAGAAATTATCACTGCTACCCTATCTTACTGGTGAATTTCATTCATATGCATAACTGAGCATCAAACCATAAGCCATTAACTAACTACAAATTCAGTATGTTAGCGAGTCCTTTTCCAAACATGGGAGATTATCCTGAAATTGAAATACTTTAATCTGCTAACAGTTTCCAGATGGTAATAGACTATTGTCCAAGAACATGGTCATCAACCCAGTCAACAAAAAGCAGCCCATGAAAAGTTAGAATGAACCCTGCTGGCCTTTATCCTATCAACTTAAGTTAGTCCTTATTGAAAAACAGAAACCTTTGGTCCCATTGCAAAGTTAGCCCAAACGAACAAGCTGCTATAATAAATCATATTAATACATATCCCTCCCTCCCCTTTTCCCCTCCTCTTCCCTTTCAACCATACCAACAATTAAAATATCAAATTGTTTCAATAGCACATAAAAGCTCTAAAAGGATGAATAGTAAACCAAACCCCCAACACTATATTTACAGTGCTTCACCTGTTTCTGGGATGCTGGGACATGGAGACGTTGGGACACATCCCTAAACACGTTTGGGGATGTCATGGTTTTTTCAAAACATCATGGGAATGCAACGGAGACGTGAGAAAGAATAGTTGCACCAAGATATTTGTATTAAAATTTATGGATAGTTTTTTTATTCTTGAGTTACTGCAGTGCAATTTGGACAGCAAGCCATTTTGACAATGTTTTAAAATAAAAGGAAGAATTGTTATTGGTATCTCTATTGCATTTTGTATGCCAAAATATGCTGGACGTCCCACTTGCATCCTGGAACGTTTGGAGACATGTCCTAGTCCTAGGGACATCCCAAACGAGATTGTTTTTGCCAAGATGTGTGTCACATCCCCATTCCCAAATGAGGCTGTTGACTGATGAAGATGGTGTCTCTTCATAACAAGTGTTATTGTTATCTTAATAAGACCCAAAAGGGTAGTTGTGATTAAGACCCAAAAGGGTGCATTGTAATAACGGACATGTCTCTTAGGGGTTTGGCCTAAGGCATTTATACCTAGGGTTAGAGGTCATGCTAGCATGGAATGGCAGAGCCGGTACAGGCAAGTCATGGGGTGGCAGAGCCGGTATAGGCAACTCACGGGAAGCCAGGTGAAGCATGATAGGAAGTGGACTGGCCATCCCTTTTGGCTGGGTTATAGGCCTAATCGTGGTGGCAGTGCTGGATTGCCTCTAAGGGATAGATGCCAAAGGAAGAAAACCCCAAGAAACACTCTTAGAGCACGATCCGAATATGCTATTCTATATTAATAAAGCATTCTTTTCTTTCTCTTTCTGCATTTTTCCTATTATTTCCTTTATACATAATGTCAAATATCACTTATATTTTGCATTTGGTATATTTTTTTTGTACGCATAATGTCTAATATATCGTATATTTGACGTTTGTCATGACATCCAGATACGGGATGTCACAATGTGTCCCTGCATAACAGTGTATATTTACAATCTACCTATCAATATTCCTTTCTCTACATCTAACATGAACACATTATTTTATCATAGAAATAACAAACTAGAATAATAACACTGATATGACCACATAGAATACAAACCAATGTTTCAATAACCTAAGTACATTTTGAAATCTGTCGGAAGGTTAGTGGAATACCATAGGCAACGCAACCTCATCAGCTTTTTCCTTGCCATATAATTGTTCAATCAAAGACAAAGCAAACTCAATTGCAGTTCCAGGACCTTGACTAGTAGTTACAATCCCATCTTTCTGGACCCTTGATGCAACAGTTGGTGCTGAAGATAACATGCTAAGGAAAGATGGGTGGCATGTTGCCTTTGATCAAGGACAAACAAAATAAATGTTCAGCCAAATTCCTCAAAATTAAAATAAACTCATTCATAACCATTTGCATGTGAAAATGTCTTATTTGGAAATTTAAAAACAGTTACAACGGTATAATAAATAAAGCTCTTTTATTAAAATATTAGATATCAAAAAACATATGAACATAATTTATGCGGTCACTGGCAACAGCATACCTGTAAGCCTTTCAGCAAACCCCATGATTCCAGGGCTTCAGCTGGGGCAGCACATATAGCACCATAAAGACGTCCTTCCTTTGCTTGTTTCTTTGTGATGCTTTCAAGAATTTTACAATTTCTAAGTCTAGTTGATCCAGGCATTCCTCCCTAGGAAAAACAGAGTTAGAACTAGAAGACTAGAAAATTGGATAGAACACTAGCTCATCCGAAACATGTATATAAACCAGAAATAAAGCTTATCATTCCAACGTCCTCTCTTAACTAGAGGAAAATAAATCAGGGAAATGAAATAAAATCTATACCGGCAAAACAATAAGGTCAAATATTTCTTCAGTGCACTTGGAAATATGCTTATCAGCAACAAGGTACACTTTTCGTGATGCCTCAATCTTCAAGTGTTTATCAACTGATGCGACAGTTACATCGGAACCTGCTCTTCGTAAAACATCGACCAAAATAACAGCCTCCATTTCTTCTGTGCCAAATGCAATAGGAACCAAAACCTGAAAGGACTTAACGTTAGCCATACAATAAGCAAGTGCATTTGCCTATTAAAGTTTAAATTTCAACACTACAACCACACTCCAGTGCACTCGTAATGAGAGATTCCTTGCATTTTTTAAACATTTTTAGAACATGTTTGATTCACACCCAAAAAAAAAAACATATCTTCATGAATTCCAAAACAAACAAAAGGCCATGCTCATGCAGAGATTTTAGTGGTCCTGCTAAAAGAAACCCTTTTAGGTAAGTTTTTCAGCCGCAATTATAAACCTCCTTACATATCTATGATAAACAAATCTAAAAAGTTACCAGATTTGAATAATATAATTAATATAAAACCACTAATTTCAAAAGGTTAGTGTTAGACCTCTGTGGGTTGATCAACAAGGGATTTGACACTGGTATGGTTTTGCATTGTGAGAAACTATTCATTGGATTTAAATTAACAAAGGCAATAAGTTTCATTGTACACGGTAGCTATATAACTTCTTTATGTATTTGACTTGCTTAATAGTTTGGTTTTCCATACACAAACATCACCATTCTGATAACTCCATTCAATAATACTGCATTCTTATACACATTTTTCAAGTGTCCCCACCTACTGTTAATGCTCTATTAATATGGGATCCTCCTAAACCTTCTACTTTGTGATCTAAAAACCTCACCTTCATGAATCTGACATGCATTATATCCTCATTCGTCATGGTCCTTCATGCTTGCTTTCCCAAAGGTGCTACATTAGATAATTTTTTTTATTTTTTGAGTCCAAGTCCACTGCATTTCTATAGCAGACGGACTTTTATCCCACTAAATGAGATGTATTTTTCCCTCATGTACGGTATTGTCAAGAAAAGATATATACTGCACTGCAATTTTTCTAATCTCTTAACTAGCTCCATTGCTAGTTTTCTACTCATTAAATCGAGTATCTGTTGGAATATCTAATCAATAAGCGATATCCCAGCCTTTCTAATACTCTACCCATGATTCTAATACTCTACCCATGATTCCTTGTTAACATAAGCTACTGCAAAGCAACAAGCGTATCATTTTTTCTCCAATAAAAACGTTATAATGCTTTAACGTTTGGATGGACAGAACAGCAGCATGAATTATAACCTTCCTGGAAAATCCGGAAATAATATAAATATACAAGTACAAATATATAAACATATAAAAAGTTTCCTTATTTTCTTCGATTACACCAATATTTATACTGAAAGTGAAATTTTATTAGGTCCTTAGACCCTTTAGATTTACCGGACAGTAGAAATGTACATCATTATGTAACATTTTAACAAATCAACCAAATTTGCAAATATAATATCCCAATTATGAATTTTAACTAATGGCAATGCTTAAATGGAATGAAGCATGCCCATTGCCGTGGCATCAACTCATCAAAGGCAGCAAATTCATTTCTTAATGGAATCAATTATCAAGGGTACGACAAGGCCATGAGTTCTGTAAACCTTTTCCGTTTGCCTTTAACCATTGCATGCCTCTACTTCAAAATATGTCTGGCTAATAACAGCCTCAAAATTCCCTAATTCCGTTCAAATAAAACCAACAGAACTACAAAATGCTTATGCGGCGTATGTTTCCTCGGCACACAGATACCGAAAATATTAAGATACACTCATGGCTCAATGGCCATTTAATCATAGCTTTGCGCTTTTAAATATGTAGAATAATTAAAGCAAAAAAATGAGCATTTACTATACCTTTTTCTGAGCTGTAGCCATGGCGGCCTGGAAACCTCTGCTGCGCGTCTTAATCGAATGAAATCCAGAGAAGCCTCTAGGTAGGCGTCGAATTTTAGATCCTGAAAACAAGTACGACGGAAGGCATGTCAAATTCGATGTTGATGCTGCTGCCGCCAAGCTGCTACTGCAAGCCATACATGCGAGCCACTGGCCTTGCTTCGCGGAATCACAGAAAGTGAGGAGATCAATGTGCATAAAAAAAATGCGGAATTGTATCATTATGGATTTATTATTAACAATGTTGCGATGAGGTAAGAAATTCGGAACCTCTGTTTACTGCTGATGAAAATCGGCCCAGGAGTTGTAGAACAGATGCTTCGGCTCAGAAAATTCACCGGAATGCGCAAGGTCGATTATTGGATTTTTGTTCCCAGACTGTTTTATAGGAATGTGTATGAGTAGCAAGTTAAAAAGCTATTTTTATAATTCTAATTAAAAAGAAAAATGATACATTTCGAGAAGAATGGTGGCATGATACCGTACCCGCGTGACGTCATCGGCTTTTCCATGGTACTGTATTTGTGCCCACCCTCTATGCAAGATGGAGGTCTCTTCGGGGACGTATTAAATTTTCAAGGGAAAAAGAGTTTTTCTTTTTTTCTCTTTTTATAAAATACTTGATTGCATTATATATGCTTTGAATATGCATGCGTACAAGTTAACATTTGGTGGTACTACAATTCAATCTCATATTTCTATAGTTAAACGATCTTCTTTTGATAATTCATCCAATCTAAGAATAGCTATAATGTCTTGAAGTTCTTTGTAAGGTGGAGTGTTTTAATTTCTCTAGTGCATGGCTTGTCCGACTAGTAGTGAGACTACATGGCTTGCCAAGTGTCCTACTTATCTAAACCAGCTCATCCTATTATTATTTTTTACTATATGTAACTCAATGTATGCAACTAACATCAAGTTTGTCTTTATACATATTTTTAATAATATAAGTGATGAGCGACATATCCCTTACGCCTAACCATACGAATCATAAGCGTTCACACACAATTCGGTCAAATTCCATAAATGGGACTAGTCGTGGCATCTAGATCATTATGTCTTGATTGTAATTCGTTGTCTTCGCACTTGGACTAGTGGTAGCTTTGTTACATATGGTTTGGTCGAAAGTGAATTGATGTTGTTTTGACCTTATGCTACTCCTAATGATAAAAGAAATCAATTATTTAACTAATTAACAACGGAAAGTAAAGTCTAAACTAGCCTATGGGCAATGAGTGTCTGTTCCTAGCTTGCTATACACATCTTGAACCCACGTATCCACTACTAGGATTACCAAGCGCTATGCTATTGGGCGAACCAAGCAATAACGCTGTTGGGGTTACCAGGCAAATAAGTGTTTACGCTCAAAACTGGTTGTGCTCATTTTGCCAATTCATTAATATGCATAGATACGTAAATATTAACTAAGTACATGAAAAGTAAATTGCATAGTAAGTAAATCTAAGTTAAAGTGCTGCAATGCATAAGAATCAATCTCGAACTTATTACCTTTATGAAATGTGTCCAGGTACATTGCCACTAAAATAAGACACCATATAACTAACTCAGATCCACACTGCGAGCACTCATTGACTATTCTCTAAGACTACGAAATAAAATTGCAAGGGTTCGACTACTCTATTGATAAAACTTATGCCCAAACCATGTGCCCAAGCGCTATATTTATAGCCTAGCACACATTCCGCGATATCGGATATTCGACATCGCTTCTTGGGCCCCAATATTGGGTATTTGATATCAAGGCTCCAATATCGAATGCATCTGATATTGGAGCCAAACAAAATACAGTTCATCAATAAGTAAACAAAAAATAAGGATAAGGAGCTTAACTCATTTCTTTAGCTATAAAATACTCATGCCACTAAGCCAATAATAATAATAATCTAGTCATAACTAAGTAATAAATTAACTAATTGAGCTATCATCTCATTGGTTGAAGGTATGTTAGGACTTGAAACAATTTGACTAAAGGTACAACCCAAGACATATAACCAACATGATATATTAGAAGAGATACAAAAAAAAAAAAAATATAACAATGCCTTCAGTATGACTCAAACTAGCCATTTATTGTCTCTAAATAAAAAAGATTCATTATGAGAAATTTTAGGTGAATAACATTAGATTAAAGGGTACCAAAACAATGAGGTGTTAGCCTAGTGGTTCTAATCTTGGTCTTGGCGGAGAGATGAAGTGCAACACACTATCCAAAATAAGAAAAAATGCTTTAAGGAATGCCAACAAAGTAGTAGCCAAGAAAATAAGTTGATGTACAAAATGACAAAGAAGGAGGCAATCATAGTAGTAGCCAAAGCCAAACATAAGGCCTTGGATAGCTTTTATAAGAAATTAGAAACAAATGAAGGAGAAAAATCTATTTATAAATTGGCAAAAATCAAGAACAAAAAATGTAAGGACATCAAGCATGTTGTTGACCTTTTAGTATGTCAAAACCTTAAGGAAAATAGAGAATATAGAATGTTTGTGATGGATGATGATTTTATAGGACATTAACATGAACTCCACAATGAGATCTGAGAACTCAAGGAAACGAGATCTACGAGAAGATGATGAAATGAAGACCACATGGGCAAGATGAGAACATGGATGAAAATGAAGCCTACAAGTCAAATGAAGAATCTCAAAGGACTGCCAAGAAGATAAATTGACACGAGAAAGCCTTAGAAGTCAAAGCTCAAAATTTGAGGAGACATCTTTGAAAAATAGTAAACATCTATCTCCAACAATAGACATCTCCCTGTAGATGTTCCATCTGTTAGATAGACATCTCTCCTAAATTAAGGTCAATCTCAATTAGACATCCCAACTTCGAAGTAGATGTCTACACTAGTCGTTTACTAGCCATTGCATGAATTTTGAGGAGTTTTCAAAAACTTTGAGGCTATAAGATGATGTCAAAATCTTGAAAATTGTGCAAGCATTGTTCACATAAGCTTCTCATTGTCTATTCTATGCAATTCTATTCTTTCTCCTCATTGTAACATCATTTGCTTAATTGTAATTTGTACCAAGCTTCAAGTACAAGGACTTGTAAATTTAGTTACATTCTTTCTTTGTTCTTTTCTTTCTTTCTTGTACCTCTACGAGGTTGATGTGCTTCTTGAAAGAAGGCATCTATATTAAGCTTATTAGGATCATGTGGGATTGAGTAGTTTTGTAGCATCAAAACACTCCAGAGCAGAGCTCAATTTTGTAAAGTGTATGGGATCCTTGAAACCACATTTTGAGCTTGTTGGGACTTTGCAGGTGGAGTAGTTTCGTAGTGATGAAACATCCTAGAGCAGAGCTTAGAGCTTGTATAGGGTGTTATTTCCTTTAAACCACATTTTGAATAAATAAAGTCTAGAGGTGTGCAAGGAATCTGCCCTTCGAGTGTGAAGTACCCAAGTTAGGGAACCACATAAAATTTGGTGTGTTTTTGGCTAGTGCATTTTTCAAATTGGGGTACTTATTCAACTCCCCTTTCTAAGTTCTTAATCCTCAAGTAGTATCAAAGTCTTATACTCTCAAGTTTGTGCTTCAATGTTCAAGAGTGAACCATGGAGGGGACATCCTACACAAAGCCACTGATGTTTAATGGGTTTGATTTTGCATATTGGAAGGCAAGGATGCAAGGCTTCTTCAAGTCCATGGAATTTAAAGTTTGGGAGTCAATCCTTGAAGGCTACACACTGCTTGTTGATAGCACATCAAAAGTTCTCAAGCCAATGAACAAATGGATACCTGAGAAAGAGATAAATTTATGTATGATTCTAAAGTAAAAAATTATTTATATTGTGCATTAAATAAGTCTAAATTTAATAGAATAGGTAGGTATAAGACTACTAAGGAACTTTGGAAAACCTTAGAGGCTACCTATGAAGGCACATCCATTGTCAAATAATCAAAACTTTTGGTCTTGCAAAGTGAATATGATAAACTTAAGATGAGGGAAGGTGAAAAAATTAAAGATTATTTTTCTATGGCAAATGATCTAATTGTAGCAATTAGGGGTACAGGCAAGGACTTTCCTAAAAGTGATGTAATTATAAAAATTATTAGAACACTACAACCTAAATTTATACCTAAGGTTAAAGTTATGGAAGAAATTGGATATTTTTTGGTCCTAAAATTTGAAGAGCTCCAAAGTTCTGTTATTGCTTATGAAATAAATCTCATAAGTGAAGCAGCAATAAAAGAAAATCCTACCACCTTAAAATCAACTTCAAAAGAGAAGGTACTAGCTGAACAAAAAATGAACAGTGAGGAAGAAATAGCTCTTCTATCAAGAGTTTAAAGGCTTCTAGCAAGAAAAGGAAGAAGCTTCAATCGACCAAGGCCCAACTAGTCCAACACCAAAGGTAAAGGTAAGAATTTTTCAAATTAAAATTTTAATGCATTTTCAATAGAATGTTGGGTATGTGGTGGAAGAGGCCATGTGGCCTCCGAATATCCTAGTATTGGCAAGTTGCAATGAAAAGATAAGTTTGATGTAGATACAAAAAGGACTAATTTCTACGCAAGCTGGGATGATGGAGAGCAAAGTGAAGAAGAGGTGGATGATAGTTCAAAGGATTCACACCTCATTAGTATGGCTCTCACAGATGATGATGTTAGCTTGTCTAATGATGATGATCAAATGGAAATTGATGAAGAAAGGTATGACCTCTTATGCAATGAACTTTTATCTCTTTAAAATCTTTGTATAAAATTAAAGAATGAATTATGGAACAAGGATCAAGATGTCTCTTTATTAAATATGAGAATTTTAGATCTCACAAAAGATAACTTAGACCTAAGGGCTAAGAATAAAAAACTAACCTTGTCCTATGAGTAGATTAAGGAAGAACTTGCAAATGCTAAACTTGTAAATGAAATGCTAGTTAAAGGAAAAGAATCTATCTAGATAGTTCTTAGACAAGGAAGAAGTTAACAAAATAAAAGTGGACTAGAATGTTATCAACAAGAACAAGAATCCACACAAAATTCATCCGAATAAGAGACCACTTCAAATATTGAGGTGACTACTGGGACTACACCCAAACAAAGAGCAACTCCAAGGTTTGATAACTTCAATCAAAATAAAAGGGTTAGATGTTATTATTGTAATATATTTGGGCATAAGTAATGGGATTATAATTGTAATTATTATCACATGAACACTTGGTCATATCACAAAACTCCTTGGTCTTATCAACATGTACCTAGAAAGGAAGCCTTGCATGACAAGAAGAAAGGAAGGATAAATCAGAAGGGTAAGGAAGTCAAAAAGGTATGGAGAATCAAACAAAAGGAAGGTAGTGAAAGAATCTTCTCCAAATTTTTTTTTTCAAAGGGAGCCAAACTTTAGAAATAGAAGAAATTTGTATGAAAGGAGGCACTTCAAAAGAAGCATCTCATTCTCAACCTCTTTAGACATCTTCATTTTCTTTAGCAAGTAAGGTAAGTAGAGGTAAGTCTTCATTCCACCTTGAATATCTCTTAAGACTGTAGTCTTTAATAGCCATTCCCAAACCTTTCTTGCCAAGACATCTACTTGAAGACATCTACCATGGGACATCTACATAAGAAGTTAGATGTATATCCATAGACGTCTACTTTCCAAGTTAGATGTCTATCTGTGTTTGTGGTAGACATGGCATAGATGTCTATATAGTAAGTTAGACATCTATTTTTTTGTAAATAACCCTCAATGGTTGTGATTATTAAATCCAAACCCTCATTTTGCCCTCATTCTTCCATGTCCAAGCTCAGATGACCAAGAGCATATGTCCAAGGCTTTTCATATAGCGCACATCAGTTGATTTCTCCTTCAAATCCATGATCCACAAAAAGGTTGGAACATCAAGGTTGCCACCCAGAAAGAGCAAGAAGTCAAAGGGAGCTTTCTCTAGCATAGCAATCACCTATACTCCACAATTCATATCCATTGATGCCCAGCATCAGTTTGAGATAACTCAAACCATCTCTATTGTCTCTAAACATTCTCTTTGTTTCCAGCAGCATCGTCAGAATAAATTGATGGGGTTCTTTCAAGTTTTGAATTTGGATTCATTCATTTCCATGAATTTTTGTGTCCCTGAAATCTTCATAAGGAGATTTTATAACAATATTGTCATCACAAATGCTTTTGTTGAGGCTTTCACTTTCATGGTTGGGGGGATGTTGATTGATGTTTCTCCTCAAGTAGTTAATGCAATTCTTGGGATATCTAGTGCTGATGTTTTTAGGGTCATCATTCATTCCATGGATGACATTTTTGTGAAAGGTGTGATTCCGATTTCCCAAGATGAATTTTGTGATGCTTTGTTTGGGTAGTTTATGTCTCTATGTAGTGGGAAAATTCGTAGGAGTCAAATGGCTTCGGATGCTTCCGCCTTCTCTCTCATTATTTTATATAATATTATTGTAAAAGGAGAAAGTTATACCTATTTGTTGCTAGCCTAAGCATTTGCTCTTTATTGTCTTCTCATTGGTTAGCCTTTGGACTTGAGTCATACTCTTTGCTGAGACATGTTGGGTCTATTTACCAAGAAAAGAATCTATGGGCATCCTCACCTCATGAGTTTGCTGATTCATTAGAGAGGTGTTTCCATTCCTGATATGCCTTTACTTATAGGTAAGAGGAGCCTTGGTGAGTATTTAGAGAAGAGGAGCTTCAACCATGTTGAGGCAACAGAAACTAACACTAGGCCATAGTAATCATGAAAGAAGGAATCTATTTTACCATCTCAAGCCTCTCCTCAATTGAGAAGGTCCAAATCAGTTGGTAGCTAGATGAGATCCACCCTCAAAAAAGCTGCTCAAGCCATTTTCTCATACCATTGGGATGATTGGTAGGAACCTCTCTTACTTTTGTAAGAGAATGGATGCAGTTGGAGTACCTCTTCCTTTGAATGGATAGCAGTTTGAGGAGATCACCACTCCTTCCATATCAGACAATGAAGAGGACTATCCAGCCCTAACTAGACACTCAGTAGCTACTAGACTTTCTCAAGTATATGGCTCAAGAAATGCATCTAATTCTAAGGATCTTGATGCACCAATGACACATTTCTAGGGGGAGATTCTTGATCTTATGCAGCTTGGACCTAGTTTTCATCCTCATGGTAATGCTCCATAGACCTTCCAGTAGCAAGTCATGGAGATCATTTTTAGATCTTCTTCTTAGATGAGACCTACAAACCCCATCATTTATTAGAGGAATGATACTTCCTCATCTTCTCAACAGGCCTTATCTCATCCACCAGCTTCATCCTAGTTTTGGATGAAGCTTCGTCCTAGAAAGGCTTCAGTCCATGTTTTTTCTTTTGATGATGATGATGAATAGCACATCTCTAGTACTAGTGCTAGCACTAGTAGTGGTGATGATGAGGAGGAGATCTATAGGCCTTCTTTTGTAACTACTACTTTTGATGTTAAGTCCGATGAGGCTATAGAGGTTAGTGATTAGGATCCTTTGTTGGCCCTTCCTTTTTGATGATGTCCAAAAAGGAAGAGAATTTTTGAATATTTTCTTGTGGGCTATATGCATTTGTACTTGTAGATGGTTATGAATAATGATAGTATATTATGGCTCTTATATGTGATATGCTTATGTATGGATAGATGTTTGTGAACTTTACACTCTTTGTATATGAATTAAAGATAGGTTGGCCCTTGGATGGTTTATAAAGATCTTTTTTTTAAAACCTATTGTCTTAAGCCCTTATATTTCTACCTCAGTGATACCCTTTGGCTACCATTGGAATTTATAAGTCATAATTATTTTAATTGTTTATCATTATTTAATGTTTGTGCCATAGTATGTACTAACCCATTTTCTTAAGTTTTTGACATTACCAAAAAGGAGGAGATTATTAACCTTTTGGTATGTCAAAATCTTAAGGAAAAATGAAGAATATAGAGTGTTTATGGTGGATGATGATTTTGCAAGACATGAACATGAACTCCACAATGAGATTTGAGAACTCAAGTAATGAGAAATGAGTAGTCCCTACACCCAACCATATGAATCACTAACGTTCACTAAGCGATCTAGTCGAATTTTGTAGAGTTTAGATTTCTAAGTACATTGGGTCTAGGTAGTGAATCTAATAGATGTGATCATTGTCCTTTCAGTTTCACTTGTAAAGTGCAAAGGTATGGTTAAGTGTAACTGAAGCATATGATTTTTATCATTCTATGTTTTTTGTTTAATTCACCTAAGTGCTAAAAATAAAGTAGTTAAATGTTTAATTAATATAATAACTAATTAATGATTAACTAGTCCTAACATAAGCATACATGCCCATATGTTATACACATCCTAAACACACTGTAATGCTACTGGGTTACCAAGCATTAAGTACTACTGGGATTGCCAAGCATTAAGCATATACTCGAGATGGTCGTACATATTTGTATTAATTATTCAAAGTTAATTAATTAATCGAATGCATTAAAGTAAATCACATGAATAATAAATGCATTAAGTAAACATTTAGCTAAGTCCAAGTGTTGTAAGGTTTATGAAGAAAGCTTGTCTTTATTGCTGATCACACCAAGGTGTTCAAGTACATTAGTGCTCAAATAAAGATCTGTACACTTCTCACTCCTACTGCTGGCACTTATAAAATATTCTAACTTTGGCAAGATAAAGCTGCAAGAGTTTAGCTAGCAACTAATGAATGGATGCCATAACTGCAACTAGTGAGCATGTATTTATAGGCAAGACAAGATAGTGCGTCGATGTGTACATGTCAACACAGCAAAGCACATGTTGATGTGATTGCATTGACAAAGGTGAATGATGATGACTTATCATACCCCCACAACTGAATGAAAACTCTTCCTCAAGTGAACAAAAGGAGGAACAAGTTCTTTACAAAATTTTTGGGAAGGCATGGAATTATTGAATAACAACTGACACACAGCTGACATAAACAAACACTAAGTGCCCAAGTGTACGGATTTATAATTTTTACAAAACTTGGTGTTCATAATAACAAAATTGAACACCATGACAAAAACTAATAGTACAACTCCTCTGGTGGCTTGTAGATGAGAAGAGAAATTAGAGGATCCTAGGTGGTGGAGGTTCCTAAGGTTCTGAAGGACCTTCTCCTACCTTTGGTGCACATGTTTATTATGGTTGAGGCTACGATTGTGGTTGTTTAGCTATAGCTATGACTACTAATGGAAGAAAAAAAGCATCCAACAATGTTTTCATCATCATCTTCTTACTCTAGGGATTGTACATAATTCATGCAGCATCACCAATATGGGATGGTATGGGAATATCCCACTGATAGGACATTGTAGGGAATAGCTCCTTCACATTGACAAACCAAGCTACAATTTACTTTCATTCAACATCAAACATCTTGATAGTGTTCTACAACTTCTAGTAGTCATTCATCCGCTAGGCTAGGTTCTTAGCTATGGATCTTTAATTAGTGAGGCATTGCCTCAGAACATCATGTTTAGCATTCACCATTTCAAGTTTATGCTTTGTCTCCTTATGGTGCTTAAACTCGACCTTGTACAATAGGTACGAGCTAGCACCTTGCTTCTCCAAATCTGACCTCGGCCTTCTAGCAATTAGCATTGCTAAGTTTGCATAGCAAAGGTTGGCAAGCTCCATATATTTGGTTATTTCCTTTATCTACAACTCATTGAGGTGGATTTTAACTTTGTTGTATTCATTTAGTTCATCAAAGATGGGCTGCCACACATCACCTCCTTATTGGATCTGTTAGAGGGCCTCACTCACCTTTGCCTTTACTAGTTGGATGTGTTTTTAGTAAATCTCCTTCTGCAAGCCAACTTGATCCTTGTAGTATTTCTTGACCTTTTCGAATTTAAGGGCCTCATTCTTTCAAGTCGCAATTTCAATTACAAACCTTTGGTAGAGGGCATGGACCTTCTCCATCAAGATATTGTGATTCTCTATTGCCAACCTCCTTAGATCCATTGTCACCTGGCAAGTTGCTCTTACTACTATCTCATATATTCAACCATTTGTTCCTTTTGGAGCTTAACCGTATGCAGGTGATGATTGCACTTGGTCAAATTTGCATTCTCTTAGAGAACCTCCAACAAGTCTTTCTAAATGTTGTGGATGGTGGCATCAACTAAGGATTAATTAAAGATTGTTGACTCCTTTACGTACTCAACCTCTTGAAGTTTGGACTAAAGCTACTAAAAAGCTTCATCCTTGGTCATTGCTTAGCTAAGTACTATGGGATTAGCAAGATAGGCTCTAAGTTCTAAAACCTACATAGGTAAACACTAATTCTCAAATTTGGCTATTTCAAGTTGAGCATCTACAATGATGCACTTGCCCCTTACTTCCAATAGCATTGACTAGGTAGCAATGATATCATCCAAAAGGTCAAAGACCTCTAGAATCGGTTGCTAGGTTTCCACCAGTCATTCTAGTAGCTCCTCATGTTGGGCTATGCTGAATCTTTCACTAACCATTCCTACAGACATTTTCACATCTCTAAGCATAACACTATCTAGTACAGATGTTGCAAAAACATTTAGGGCTTTGCCCACTCAATCATCCACCATCTTGGCCATTGTTTGTTGCCCTTGGTGTTGCATCACCAAGATAGTTGTTCCATTGCCTTCCTCCAAGTGCATCGAGAAGGTAGCGGTATTTCTAGAGATTTCTGGGAATTGCTACTATCTTGGGATGGACATCATTACCTTTCAAGTACTAGGATTTGAGCGCATGGGTGGCTACATTCGTTCAGTAGAGAAAGTTGGCGCCATGTCCTCCAACCAACTTATTGTACGAGTTACCTCATTTAGATGGCTTAAGGCTAGTTGGTAGATAGATGGGTCACCACTTAAACTTGCTTGCCATTGTTGTAAGAGTTGTTCTCAAAGCTTTTACATGTGCTCCATATTAACACATGCCTCAAGTTTTGTTTTATGAGTGGGTGGTGATGGTGGTTGGTCCTCTTCCTTTTTTATGGCAGGGGCCTTGTCCTTATCATTTTTTCCTAAGAGACAACATGAGCATGTTTTAATGTTCATTATAGTAACAAGCTATTCCTCCCCTTTTGCATAATTTTTTTATCAGGCATAGAAGGGGGAGTGTCTTCCTTCCATGTCTATTTTCTTTGAATTTCTTTTCTATCTCTAGATGGATCAATAGTGGAAGGTTGATGGGGAATTTCCTACTCAAGGCAACACAGACACTAGCAGAGAAGGTTGTCACCTTACTGGGCCTTACCTTTGGATTGAGATGGTAAGCCACTACCTTGACATACATGTGTTTTATCGTGGTGAGTGCATCATACTCTTTATGGTCTACTCCATAGCACCGCTAGACTCACTTCTTTTTAACCTCTTGGTCTACTTGTGTAGAGATCTCTACTAGATTGGTTCTAGTTTTAGGCAAGCTAAGGATTTAGAAATGGCCTTCACTGAGTAGGACATGCTTATGTCCTTGATCTTCACAATGGCATCTAGTTGCTTATTATTCTAGAAAAGATAGGTCTCTCCCATAGACCACTCCTTGCTGGAAGTGATGATGGACCACATGGGAGAGTTTTGAAGTTGGGTTTTGACATCTTCTAGGGTAAAGTCTAGGAAGGTACAAAAGTTCAATTCTTAGAGAATTACATGTTGGATATCCCTAGGCTAAATTTTCCTAAGGTAGATATTTGTCAATGTGACCTTAAGCTCTTAAGGCTCCTCTTGAAGAGGTCCCATTGCATGAGATTTAGCTGCCTACTCTTGGGATTATTCTTGTTGGCCCTTTCTAGTTTTGGACCACTTGTCCCTTGGTTAAGATGGTCCTTCTTCCTGTAGATGCTTGTCTTGGTGCCATCTATAATGACAACATGATCAAGGATTAGCGTTTGGTGTGTAACTTTATAACATTTGAGTACCTTATCTCCTTGGATTAGTTACACTTAGCTAAGTTGTGATCATGGTAGGTTTGATTATTTTAATATTATTTTAATATTATTTCATTTTAATGTCTACTAGAGTTCATTGGAAAGGTTTAACTCTCATAAATTAGTGATTTTAATATTATTTTTTAGTTAAACCTTGTGGGAGTAGAAAATCCTCATGTTTGTGGTCCCCACAACATAGAGCTCACCTTTGGTAGCTGTAGGACTAAAGAACAAGGGTAATTGGACAAACGGTGTGAAAGAAATGGGCTTTGGAAGGTTTTGGTTTTGAAAAAATTGCAAAAACTTCTCTTGCGTTTGTGTTAAATGAAAAAAATTCACTAAGTGTTGGGTGGTATATATAAAAGTTTTCCATTGTGTCAATGGTATCGCGTTGACGCAGCCGGCTCCATTGACAGGGCTAAAAGATAAACTTTTTTTATCTTTGAAAAACAAGAGAAAATCAAAGAGTTTTTACATGAAATTGGAGTTCAAATGAAGCCTTAGAAGCCTAGAACATGATGGAATGCATAAAGAGGAGTAGATAAAGCATAAAAAAGGATATTTTATTGGGATAATGATAGAGAAATGCCATCAAGGTGCACATAACTGGACATAAATAACATGGAGCACAAAATATTTGAATGTAGAAATGCCTAAGGGATAAGGAACTTAACTAACAAAACCAAGGAGTATGCAAGTGGATCCTCTTCATAGTAGGTTCATGCTCTTAATGCTCTTGCATGCCCTCAAACCAAGGAGTCCATGGGCCCCATGGATGACTAATGGTTATGGTGAGTTAAGGACCGAATCGCCAAAGAAACTATATAGAAACTTTGATGTACCAAACTAAGACATTGAAAAAAACATGAAAAGAGGCAATGAGGTGAGATATGGAAAGTAGATATGGATGAGGTAGAGAGTGGAATGGAGTCACATATCGTGGTCACATGAAGTTCCTTGTGGATTTTGTGATTAATATGACCTAATAACATCCATCCTTAGTCTAAATTAAAACCAACCACATTTAGTGACCTCACATTGACACTTCAAGAGCAATCCACCCCTTTAAGGCACAAGGTTATCCCAACAGATTAATCACCATTCCTAAAAGAAAAGAAAAGAGAAGTAGGAAGTGAGATTGACCTTAGTTAGAGGGAACTTTCAGGCATGAATAACATGTCTTTCTAGTTTCATAACTAGTACTTGTAGCCTATTATTTCATCTAAGGGATGTGATTTGAATTCCCATTATTAAATTTTTTTTGGATTTTTGAGTTCTTGGATGGGAACCACACCATGCAAAGACTTTTAGCTTGCTATTATTGGTTGACAGTGGAATGATGAGAAATCCATGAAAACACTCATGCACCCAAGAGGATATACAAGTACAAAGAGTGTCAAATTTCCTTGAAGTCATACCCTTGTCTATCCATTTAAACCTTCCCATGTTCGGAAACTACGAAGGTCACAAGTTCTTTAAATGTTTCATTTAAAAGGGATCACATATTTCCAAAACAAGGGAACACCATAGAGTTTTTTGGATGGGTGGATGACGTGGACTCACTACCTATTATCATGAAGAGAAAACCATTTCTTAGTTATCAATCATCACAATTTAAAGATAGAATTTAGACATTAGTAATCAAATAACATTATAGTACAAATCATCATTAATCAACAACTACAGTTGCACTTAGTCCTAATGGCAATAAAGAAAAACAAAATATAAGAAAAGCATTAGAAAAATCCAAACTAAATAAAGTAAAATAAAGAATAAATTGTAAAATATTTAAGAAAGATAAAAATGTACTAAAAATAGTGTAAAATAAAAAGTAAAAAATTGAGAAGCCACTTTGATAGTTCAACATGGATGGCCATCTCCCCCATGATTGAGTTGTAAGGAGGAGATCTAAAAATTTAAGTGTGCATGTTCATTGGTTGAAGTGTTCTGATCACTAGCTCTCTTAGGTATAGTTTCTTGTTTGGGCTTTCTCTTTTGTAGACTAACATGGCCTTAGAAGGAAAGGTTTTGTAGATAATATAAGGCCCCTTCCACAATGTTTGGAACTTGGTTCTTTGTGGTACATGTGTGGGATTCTAGTAGAGGACCCTATCTCCCAATTGAAATTTTACTTTTCTTATTCTAAGGTCATGGCTTTGTTTATTGAATGCCTTGTACAACTTGTTAGATGATAGGGCTACCAATCGATTCTCGTCTAGCAAGTTGAGGTTCATTAATCTTTCTTTTTGTGCTAGACTTAGGTCAAGGTTAAGGTCATAAGCTATTGAAAGTGTACAAAGCTCTGTTTGGATTAGAAGAGTTGGTAATTTCTCATGCATAAGCTCATAGGGAGAGTAGCCAATAGGAAGTTTCCAAGTGGAGTGGTAGATCCAAAGCGCATCATTGAATTTCATGCTCCAACCCCACCTATATTTACTAATAGTTCTTGTTAGTATTTTTGTTATCTCCCTCTTCATAACCTCATCTTGATTGTTGGCTTAGGGATGGTAGGGTGTTGTTAATTTATGTTCAACCCCTAAGCATTGCATGAGCTTCCAAAAGGTAGTCCCTATAAAATGAGTAACATTATTAGAAATAAGTACACATGGCATTCCAAACTTATTTACAACATATTATTGTACAAACTGAGTAGCTGTATAAGATGTGTAATCAGTGATGGCTATAGATTCCATCCATTTCATACAATAGTCAATAGCAACTATGATGTATGCCTTTCTATTTAACATGGGTGTGATGGGACCTATGAAGTGAACGCTCCAAGCTAAGGTCCCTCCATATGAGTAGTCATTTCACCATCATGTTGGTAGTGTTCATAGGAGTAGATGAAGTGGTGAGCATCCCTGAAAAGTGTTGGCCAATAATACTATGACATGAGGATCTTAATGGTCATATGTCTCCTAGCATAGTGGTCCCACAAGAACCCTTGTGAGCATCTTGGAGAACACGCAGTTGATTAGCATCAGGTACACACCAACAAACTAGGCCATTGACATACACCTTGTAAAGGTGTTTGTTGGTTTCCATGAAGCATTTCACTTGATGAAGAAACTATTGTTTCTTCTTGTGATCCCACTCCTATGGCATCTTCTGAGTGAGAAGATAGGTGAGAATGCCATAGTACTAATTGGGTTTAGTGGGCATTTGTTTAGTTATAGTCTCGACAAAGAGGAGTTTATCTAGAAATTGATTTGATAGTGGACTGTCCTTCTCTTTGTTGTCCCATTGCAATTGAGACAAGTGGTTAGCAACCATGTTCTTAGTTTCCTTTCGATCTACCATTGTAAGATCAAATTCCTGCAAGATCACTAGCCACCGTGTGACACAGGGGCTCACTGTTGGTTTATTCATTAGGATTTGAATTACACTATGGTATGTGTGTACAAACACCTTATATCCAAGCACATAGTACCTAGATTTTTCCAAGGTAAACACCACCATCATCAGCTCTTTTTCTATTGTGGTGTAGTTCAGTTGTGTACCTACAATGCTTTTGCTTGCATAGTGGATATAGTAAGTACATTTTTGATCATCCAACTACATGAGCATGCCCCCCCAAGGCATGATTGGAAGCATCTGTCATGATGTGAAAGGGCCTAGATCAATCAGGTGCTTGTAGAATTGGAGTTTTCAAAAGCTTCTCTTTGAGCTACTGGAATGCACATTTGTATTCCTTGGTCTAGATAAATAAAGCATCTTTCTTTGTTAGCTCCACCAATAGTTTAGCAATCTTAGAGAAATTCTCAGTGAATTAACTATAGTAGCTAGTGTGTCCAAGAAATGACCTCACATCTTTAATTATTTCTAGCTTTATGGTAATTCCTTTGGATAACCCTTGCTTTTTTAGAATCCACCTCGATCCCTTTTTCTAAAATTCTATGCCCCAACACAATGCCTTCCTGGACCATCAAGTAACTTTTCTACTAGTTAAGCCTAAGGTTTATCTTCACACACATTTTTAGCACTTTCTCAAGATGGTTTAGGGCTTGCTTGAATGTAGCCCCATAGGTGGACAAGCCATCCATGAAGACTTCCACCTTGCTACTAATTTACTATTGGAAGATGCTCAGGACAAGGTGTTGGAATGTGGCAGGGGCATTGCACAGGCCAAATGATATCTTTCTATTTGCAAAAGTTCCCCAAGTACTCATGAATGTTGTTTTTCCTAATCATCTAATGCAATCTGAATTTGGTTATAACTACTATAAACATCCAAAAAGCTGTAGTAGCAATGTCCAAAAATGGTATCCAACACTTAGTCCACAAATGATAACAAAAAGTGATCTTTGTATGTGGCTATGTTCAATAGCTTGAAATTGATTTAGACCCTCCATTTTCCACCTTTCTTTGGCACTATGAAAAGTGGGCTAACCTGCTCACTATTCATAATGGGATAGATGAACCCCACCTTGAGGATTTGTTTAATCTCCTCTTTCACAATCTAGTTCAGTTTGGGGTTCAACCACTACTATGGCTACCTATTTGGCTTAATGGAAGGATCCATGTAAATGCAATGCTGGCATATCCTAGGATTAATTCCAGTGAGTTCAGGATATGACCAAGTAAAGATAGTTGGCTATTTTTTGATCACATCCAACAACTTCTTTGTTTGCACAGGAGCAAGGTTGGCATTGATGATAATGGATTTGTCTTTTTTCAAAAAAACATATTCCATTTTGGCTAGTAGATTTTTTAACTCAAGGAGCTCCTATTTAAAGCTCTATAGGACCTCCAACTCTTTCCAATTGATGTCATTAGGTTCATTGGAGAGTTGATGAAGGATTTGCTTCATCTCGTCCATGCCTTCAATGTAGGCACTCGTAAGGCTCTTAGTTTATTCCATGTAGAGAGTGAGCTGCTATTAGGATTAGCTATTAGCCATTGGGTGCTCTCTTATTTTGTGGTTGCTACATACAAGCACCTTTGAATATCTGTCACATTGGCATACTATTTGCATGTTGTGATTGGTGTGCTTTTCATGGTCCATAATTTTTGCACATAGTTGCACCCTGTGTCATTGTATGTAATGCATGGAACTCACTTCCTCTCAATCATTTTGAAATCATTTTCCTTGGAAATTTCCAAGGAGAGATCTTTGATTCCTAGTCATGCATCTATTGTGCTCAACCAAGCCCTTTCCATGATGGTTGGGAAGTCCCCTTTGTAGTTGTTCACTTGAATCACCAAGAATTTAGTAGGATAGGACCACCCATAGATGGTGGTCATAATGTCCTCCACCAATTCTAAGAAAATAGTGATGGACTGGTTTCCCAACTCAAGAAGAATGTTGCTCTTCTTAATAGAAGGTAGGTTCTAAGCTTTGTACATTTAATGGGAGTTCAAATTTATACTAGAACTTGAGTCAAGAAGAGCCTTGCAAGGCTCATTCCTAGAAATTTGTAAGTAAATTAAGGGACTCCTAGGATTAGATCTTTTCCTAGAAAGGTGGCCAACCTTTATCCAATCAATGATTGGATGGATCAACATGATAGTATGCACTTGAGAGGCATTTGGTTTGTAGTGTTCTCGAATGATGTAGCAGAGGATGAGGGAGAAGTAGGATCATCAATTGTAGGTGTCTATGAGGGCTTAGAAGGACTTTTGGTTTTGAAGAAAGATTTTTTTCAAGATTTATTTTCCAAATCACTTGGCTAGGAAGCTACCTGTAAGTTAATAGCTTTTGTGGCATTTCTTTGCTATAGTTGGGTAGCAATTTCACCCTGCATGGATGGAGTTGATGGTAATTAAGTTATGGGTGGAGGTACAAGTGCAGAAGGATGAGGAGGGTAGAAAGGAAATGGGGATTCCCCTCTTGGAGATTGAGCTCTAGAGTATTCAAGAGGGTAGTAGTCGTGGTGGAAAGATGCATGACTAGAAGAGTCATGTGGAGAAATTAGTTACTAAACATAGTACCCATATGGATTTGGTTGCCAGTAAGGGTATTACTTCCTTGGTGGTGGCATCCCCATGACTATGGGTGTTGCCATTGCTGGTATTACTCATGATGTTAAAGTGGAGCTCCACTGGGATAGTAGGCTTGCTATTGTTGGAACTGCCTATAGTTGTCTTGAGAATAAGGTAACCTCCCGGGTGCTTGCCTTCTTGCTATCTAGGATTTAGCACATACATCCCAGACTCTTGTAAGTGTGACACAATGGGGCAACATCCCTTAAGATGTTCATAGTGGTAGATGTTACACCCACCACCATCATCAGTCTCAAATTTTGCAACCTCTTCAATGGTAGTAGCCTTATACTTACCCCTTTAATGGACATGTTTAGCTTCTTTTATTCTCCTTCGATCATGACCACTATCTTACTCTTTAGATTCTTCTATGATTTTAAGAGCACTTTGGAATTTTTTGTCTAAAGAATCCTAGAATTTATCTACCTTGGCTAATATTTCAAAAATAGATTTTTGGATTGGTAAGGTTTTATATTGCACCACTTTATCAAGTGGTGCTTCCTCCTCATTGTCACAAAATTGGACTTTCCTTTTTCAGATGGAAGGATCCTAGTTGTACTCCTCCACCCTTTCCCTTTTTCTTAACCCACCTTCTTCTTTGGCCACCTACTTAATCAGCCTTTGGATTTGATGGATCCTTATTTTTGAAATTCACCCTTGGGCATAGACCCCAAGAGTTCTCCTCATTTCTTTTTTAAGCCCATCTACAATATGGCAAAGTTGCTCTCATTGAGAAAAGCCATGGCTTGGGCACTTGTGCAATAGAGAGTAATATCTATCCATGGTTGCATCCAAGGATTCATGTGTTCATTGTCTTCACCCTCAGATCTACTTCCTTAGATCAGACACTTGGGAGTACGTTTGATACTTGTCATGTAAGAGTTCAAGCATTGTACTCCATCGTCTGATTGATTTTGATTCTAAGGATTAATACTAGCTTTTATCCTCTTTAATGAGTGTCTTAGGGAATAGCTTTAATTTTTACCATTCGTTTTCAATTTTTTGCAAGGTAGAAGCATTGTGAAATGCTTGAAGATGATTTTGTGGATTTAAGTTGTATTCCCCTTTGAACTTGGGAATATTGTTCATATCCAAATATTTGATTCTACTATCTTTCACATGCCTCGTTGGAATCCTCATGGCCTTTGCAATGTTCATCATGTTCTATGTTGCAAGAAAAGGCTCATCATAGTCATAGCCCTTGTGATGGCCATGATGCCTATGATCTCCTCTATTGTCTGTTCTTTCATGGTGGTAGGCCTTCCTTGACTACCAACGCCCCTGGTCTTTACTATTCTAGTGGGTCCTACGATCATCTCTGTCTCACTAGTCATCTCTATCACAATCTTTTCCTCTGCGACTTTGCTTGTAGTTAGAGGAGGAAGAAGATGAGGATGTTGAAGGTGAAGAGGAAAGAGAGCTAGCACCAGCATGGTGCCTACTACTCTCTTGCCTTTGGTCATGATTGTGATCACCATGTTTGTCTCTATCATGGTGCTTGTCCTGGTTCCTACCTTGACTTCCTTCTTTGGAGCCCCCATGGTCATGGAACTTGTTCTTTCTTGAACCAAGGTTGTTTATAGTGGATTATAAATTTTGGTTAGGGTCTTCTTCATCAAAGGATAAGGGAGGAAAGTTAGTATTCTAAGAATCCCCAGAGAAGGAATCCTCACCTTCCTTTTGTCCTAGCAAGAACAAGTAGTTTGTGAATCATTTTTGCTTTGATGCCTTGTAGCAAATCTCTTGTTGTTGATCTTTCTTTTGTTATGCCTTAGTGGGATGATAATCTTGATAGTTATGGTCTTACACAATGTATTTAGCATTGATCCCTGAAATGTCCAATTTTATGAGAGTTTGGAGTAGCATCACAGGAATTGATCAATCGAGTAGCAACATAATGTTTCCCTCCATGTTCCTCCATCGCAACTATTCATCCTAATGTAAGATGAATGTGAAGTCTGGAACATACTCATTGGGATGAGTATAGACCACTTTGCATTGTTGGGGCATTGGCGGTTTTGATCCTTCAAACCTTTGTTGATTGGATCCACCTTCATATGGTGGTAGAGAATCTCCCTTGTGAGAAGAAGCCATATTAGATCAAAAGAAGAACAATGTTCTTTTGTTATTTTTATTATTTTTCTTAATGATATTAACTTTTAGATTCATTACAACATCATTATATAATTTCACTAACTCCTAGGTAGCGCACGTAGCTAACTAAAGTCCTTAGCAATAGTGCCAATGATGAGTAGCGAATAGTCCCTACACCCAACCATATGAATCACTAGCATTCACTAAGCGATCTGGTCAAATTCTATAGACTCTATCTCTTTAAGTACACTAGGTATAGGTAGTGAATCTAACAAACATGATCATTGTCTTCTTAGTTTCACTTGTGAAGTGCAAAAGTATGGTTAAGTATAATTGAGGCATATGATTTTTATCATTTTATGTTTTTCATTTAATTTTCCTAAGTGTTGAAATCAAAGTAATTAAATGTTTAATTAATGTAATAAATAATTAATGCTTAACTAGTTCTAACATAAGCATCCATTCCCATATGTCATATACATTTTGAACACATTGTAACGCTACAAGGTTACCAAGAGCTAAGTGCTATTGGGATTACCAAGCGTTAAGCGTATGTTCAAGATGGTTATACTTATGTGTATCAATTATCCAAAGTTAATTAATTAATTGAATGCATTAAAGTAAATTGCATGAATAATAAATGCATTAAGTAAATATTAAGCTAAGTCCAAGTGATGCGATGTTTATGAAGAAAGCTTATCTTTATTACTGATCACACTAAGGTACTCAAGTATATCAGTGCTTGAATAAATATTTGTATACTTTTCACTCCTACTGTAGGCACTTAGAAAATATTCTAACTTTTAAAAGATAAAACTACAAGAGTTTTACTAGCAACTAATGAATGGATGCCATACATACGGCTAGTGAGCATGTATTTATAAGGAAGACAAGACATTATGTCAATGCATACATGTCAACACAACAAGTCACGCATTGACACAATTGCATCGATGGGATCCCATCGATGTAGGTGAATGACAATGACTCATCATCAAGAAAACAAGATCTACAACAAGATGACAAATGAAGACTACATGGGCAAGATGAGAGCATTGATGAAAATGAAGTCTACAAATCAAATGAAGATTCTCCAAGGACTACTAAGAGGCAAAAGTATAGGAAAAAGCCTCAAAAGTTAAAGCTATAAGTTTGAGAAGATGTCTTTCAAAAATAGTAGACATCTATCTCCAACAGTAGACATCTCCCTGTAGACATCCCACTATAGATGTCCCATCTATCAGATAGACATCTTTCCTAAATTGATGCCAATCTCAGTTACACATCCCAACTTCAAAGTAGACATCCACACTAGTGGTTTGGTAGCCGTTGCATGAATTCTGAGGAGCTTTTGAAAACTCTGAGGCTATAAGATGATGTCAAAATCTTTGGCATTGTGCAAGAACTATTCACATAAGCTTCTCATTGTCTATTCTATGTAATTCTATTCTTTCTCCTCATTGTAACATCATTTTCTTGATTGTAATTTGTATTGAGCTTAAAGTAGAAGGACCTGTAAATTTAGTTATTATTTTTTCTTATTCTTTCCTTTTTTTCTTGTAGCTTTTTAGTATTGATGTGCTTCTTATGAGAAGGCATTCGTATTGAGGGATCATATGGGATTGAGTGGTTTTACAATGATGAAACACTCTAGAGCAAAGCTCAGAGCTTGTACAGGGTATGGTGCCCTTCAAACCACATTTTGAAAAAACAAAGTTTGGAGGTGTGTAAGGAATCTACCCTTCAAGTGTGGAGTACCCAAGTTAGAAAACCATGTAAAATCTGGTGTATTTTTGGCTCATGCATTTTTCAAATTGGGGAACTTATTCAACCCCCCTTCTAGGTTCTCAATCCTCACATGTCAAATGCATCAAGGAAGTAGATAAAAGAATTTTGGTAATAGATAATAAAATTTTTGATAGGTGGGAAATTTATTTTCAAGAATTATTAAATGAAGAATTTTTAAGAAGAAGAACCAAATCTTGGTTTGGTTAATGAACTTTCCTTTTTTAAGGTGAAGATAACCTTATCAAAGATGAAAAATGAAAAATTTGGACTAGATAACATTCCTATTAAAGCTTGGAAAGCATTGGGAGTTATAGAAGTTTCTTGACTAACATAATCATTTAACAAAATTTTGAAGGATAGAGAAATGCCTAACAATTAGAGAAAAAGCTTTGTTATTCTTATTTACAAAAAAAAAAGAAAAGGGAGACATACAAAATTATGCAAAGTATAGAGGAATCAAGCTAATGAGCCATACTATGAGAATTTTGGAGACAGTCATAGAGTAGTGTTTCAAACTTGAATTCAAAATATTAAAAATAAATTTGGATTTATGCCAAGGATATATACTATAGAGGCTATTTTTTTTATATGAAAATTAATGGAGAAATTTAGAAACCATATCAAAAATCTACATATGATCTTCATTGACTTGGAGAAAGCATTTAACAAAGCACCTAGATATATTATTTGATGGACCTTATAGAGGAAAAACATCCCTAATAAATATATTAAAGTGATTTAAGACATGTATGAAGGAGCTACCACTAATATTAGAATAACTTGTGGAATAACATCTACGTTTTCAATCATAGTAGGTTTACATCAAGGATTTACACTTATACCATACTTATTTGCCATTGTCATAGATGAATTAAGAAAGGAAATACAAGATGAAATCCATGGGTGTATGTTATTTGTAGATGATATTATGTTGGTGGATACAACTCAAGAAAATATTGTTGCTAAAATTGAGAAGTGAAGAGATGCTTTAAAATCAAAAGATTTACCAATTAAGAGAAGTAAGATAGCATATATGGAATGAAATTTTAATAACAACATAAATAGTGGTAAAATGAAAGTGACAATTCAAAGCAAAAGAGTCCCTCATTGTAAAAAATTTCACTACCTAGGATTATTCCTCCAATCATATGGTGAAATTGATAAAGATATTAGAAATAGAATTGACATAGGATGATCAAAATGGATTAGTGGTATTCTATGTGATAAAAGAATACTAATAAAATTAAAGAGGGAATTTTATAGGACAATAAGTAGGCCTACTATCTTATATGGTGTTGAATTTTGATAATACAAAAGAGGCATGAGCAATAAATCAGCATGGCAGAAATGCAAATGCTTCAATGTATGTTGAATATTATTAGGCGAGATAAACTACATAATACAAACATTAGATGAAGACTTGGAGTGGCTTCTATTTTAGATAAGCTACAAGAATGGTAGCTTAGATAATTTGGACATTTGCAAAGAAGGTTAGACAATGTGCCTATAAATAAATATTGCTACATCAATGTTCTAGGAAAGCCATCAAAAGGATGACTAAAGAATACTTGGGAAAAATGATCAAAGATGACTTAAAGAAGCTACAAATAAACAAAGATCTAGCTCTTCATAGAGGTGAATGGCAAAAAAGAACTAATGTAGCTGATCCCATTTTTTGGGGACAAGGCTAGGATGATGATGATGATATTCTACACAAGAATTGTTGTTAGGGAGGCATACTTGAACTAGTTAAAACATCTTGTAGTTGTGTGCATCATAGATTCATTCTTAATAACACTATATTGAGATACCTACCACTTGAGGGTAACATAAGAACATATGTTTAAGGATCATGAAATTAAGTAGATAGTCTACCATAAATATTTATCGTTAATTCATTTACCTTTCTTTCCAATTTAGCCCATGTTGTTATGATATAGGCATCATGATGAGCTATAAAGTTATGGGATTGATTCTGGTAGGCAATGTTGAGTTACAAAGTTCTAATTAAACAATATATCTTAAGGTGTACCTATATTTCAATTATTTCAAGTTCTAACATCCTCCCAACTAAGGTAAAAAAAATGTGAGGTGCTTACTCCTAAAATAAGTGAAACATAGGCACACCCCCAAGATATATAGTCTAATTAGAACTTTATATAACTCATCATTGCTCATTGAAATCAAACCCATAACTTGAAGCTTCCAAATCAATTGTCTTACCACTAGGATATCATCTCATTGTTAGGTCAAAAAAATTTAGTGAAAAAGGTGTTAGCCCCATGGTAAGATTCTTGATTTAGAAAATGCAAGTCATGGGTTTAATTCTAGTGGGTAGCACTAAGTGATAAACATTAATACTTAAGTTCTATGAAAGTTTTATATTGGGTATATATTATGGGGGTAAATATGTTTAGGATCTTACAACCCTTCACTTAAACTAAAGAGTACTATATTTTCATATAGTAAATTCTTATTGTTTTCTATCATCATAAAGGTTATTTATTTAATAAATATTATTTGGTCCTTAAAAAAGGATAATTTATGAATGAACAAGTTATCTTAGAATGTGTTAATCTTGTTTCCATTAATGTTTCTTCTTTTTGTTGTTTTATTTGCCTAGAAAGAAACTTGGAATGCATATGCCTTTACAATCGACTAACTATAATCAAATACATAAGAAATTAATTATAACTATAATTATTAATGTATATACTTTTGAGGTTGTTTAAGAATCCAAGTATTGATGAAGAGGAATTTCAAATTATTAAACATGGAAAAGGATCCCAAAAAACTAAAAACAAATTATAGTAATAAACATGGAAATAATGTTATGATGACCTTAAATCAATGCATTCTTTATTTCTTTTGGATACACCAAAATGTATTTTTGATACTAATCATCATAATGGTATGGTTTCAACTTTGACTAGTTTTCAATGAATGGCAAGGGTATTGAAGAAGGTTTACAAATTATTAAAGATTCTAATGAAAGGACAAGGACTTTCTTCCATACATTTTAGTGTTGATTCTTTAGTAAAATGTTTAGGATCTATCTAATAATATTTAGATTTATATTACTAGTTGATGAATCATTGTTTGGATGCATCAACTAGGTCATGTCGATGCATCCTTGTTGACATGTACTCGTTGACTCATCCTCGTTGATGCATATGCGTTGATGGAGCATCTATGTCTGCCTCTATAAATGCACACACCCACCACATTTATGGCATCGTTCATTCAGTAGCTTAACGAAGTTCTTGTAGTTTTCTTTTCCAATAGTTAGAATATTTTCTAAGTGCTTGTAGTAGGAGTCAAGAAGTGTATAGATCCTTATTCGAACACTAATGTACTTGGACACTTTGGTGTAACAACAATAAAGACAAGCTTCTCGATAAACCTTGCATCATTTGGAATTAGCTTAATGTTTATTTTAATGCAATTTACTTCAATGTATTTAGTTAATTAAATTAGATTAATTAATACACATAAGTACAATTACCTCGAACATAATGTTAACACTTGGTAATCCCAGTAGTGCAAGCACTTGACAACTTAGCCACTTTATAACACGTTTAAGATGTGTACAGTAAGTTGGACCAAATGCTTAAGTTAGGAAATAGATTAAGACACTAGATAGGTATTAGATTAATTAGCACTAATCACTTTATTTTACACTAAAAATAAAATAGATAAAAAATATAAATTAATACAAATCATGTGCCTTGGTTACACTTAACCATATGCTTGCACTTATACAAGTGGAACTAGGAAGATAATGATCATGTCTTAAGATTTACTATTCTAAATAATGTGTACTTAGAACTAAAGTCTATGGAATTTAACTAGATTGCATGTGAACACTTGTAATTCATATGGTTGGATATAGGGTATACTCATCGCCCATCATTGGTGCTATTACTGGGAATTTGAGTTAGCTATGTGCACTACCTAGGAAGTTAGTGAAATTATTCAATGATGTTGTAATGAACTCTAAGGGCACATTATTAGGATAAATAATAATAACATAAGCATACTATTTTTTCTTAAGCACTAACATGGCTTCTTCTCGTAGGGAAATTTCTTCACTGTTTGTAAGCAGATCCAATCAGAAACAACAAGAAGGCCACAAGATGCTAGTGCCCCAATAGTTTAAGTTCGTTTCTACTCATCTAAATGAGTATACTTTGGACTTCACCTTCATCCTGCATTAGGATGAGTAATTACGATGGAGAGGCATGGAAGGCAACATTATGTTGCCTCTTGATCGATTTGTTCCCGTAATGCTCTTGAATAATCTTATCAGGCTGGGCATTACTGGACTTAATTCTAAATATGAAGTGCAAGATCATGTCTATTGGTATTATCATCACATAGAGGCACAGAAAAAGAAAGATTGGTAGATGGAGGCTCAATATGATGCCATAAAAGGAAAAAAGGGGCCTACCCACTTATTTGTGTAGATACACAAAGATGGGAAGGACTACTTTTTGAATAGCTTTCAGTACACTAATTCTCCTCCTATCTTTGATGAGGAGACCCTTAACTAGTGGATATAGTCAACTGTAATCAATCCTAGTTTTGGGAATAATGGATCCCATGATCAGAGAGCCTTAAAAGGAGATAGCTAGGGCAGGAATGATGACAAGCACCAAAGTAAGGACAAACATGGTGATTGTAGTAGGGATTAGAGAAGAGGAAGTAGTAGACATTGCACTGGTGGTGGCTCCCCTTCCTCTTTTTCATCTTCATTCTCATCGTCTTCCTCCTCTAACTTTGACCGAAGCTGTAGGAGTAACAAAGATTGTGAGGGAGGTGATCGATGGGATAGAGATGATCATAGATCCCACCAAAATAATAGGGACCAAAGGCATGTGTTGTCATAATTCTACCATTATATAGAACATATCTTATGAGATAATGTTGGAATTTTTATCCAAATCAAAGTTATTGATCATTGGAACATAGCACACTAGTAGTAAATGGCAAAGGCTCACGGGTTGTTCAATTACTTTCTTTAAAAGTAACAATCCAGAAATCTACTTGAAAGCAAGTATTATATTTTCTTTCATAACCAATGGCATATGGTTTCCATATTAATTTTCCATGTTATTACAAGAATAAAAAAGGTGATAGGTATCAAAGGGTTGATGTGATAGGTGGGAAAGGTCTCCATGATTATCCACCTTTAGTTGAAGTTAAGGAAACATATCTCTTGGAAGCTACTAAGCATTTAGCTTAAAAAACAAAAATATCACAAATATAGAAGATGCTATGGAATCTGCTAGTTGTAGAGAATGAATGGTTATGTTAAAGAAAATTTAGGAGAGGTTTTAGAGAAAAATGGATGCTACTAAATTTCCCTAAAATATTTGCACATATTAGTTTTAAGTAATATAATGTCCACTATGTAGATTTCTTTTAAAAGATAGTCATGGAAGAATGCAAAAATTAACAATTAAAGCTCAACAATGTTGAGGTATAGAAATCCAAGAAAATCTAGAAAAAGAAAATTTTCTACTTTGCAATCTACTATAGAACTAGTAGCACTTGTTGTACATAGAGGATTTTTTTTTCTAAAAAAGAGCAACAACAAATAATCTTCAGAGCAAACAATAAATGAAATTATCCTTATCAAGCTCAGGCATAGGATGCCGTTAAAATAAATAGAGAATATGTTGTGTGCTAGGATAGTCTTGTATCCTTGAACACATTCCATTGCAAGGATTTATCATAACATCTAGGCCAACGAGGACAACATTAACAAGAAGAAACCCTCTAATCTTGTGGTTGTAATATTGAAAATGAGGGAGGAAAAATGCTTTTAGTTGTCATATCTGACAAAGCCGGTGAAGTGTTCAAACTTTGCAAACCCTCGTAACAATTTCCAAAATGAAATCTAGCACCGAGAAAGTGCCTGGATACTATATGTATCGTCGATTCCCAAATAGCAGGATCTTTCAATTGGCAAGCTTTGGAGGAGGAATAGATGACAATTGGGAGCATAGCTGCGAGTCCGGCAAGAATGGAGGTAGAAGTGACACTGATGTGAGGAGTTTAGCATCATAGGCATTGTAGGCAAAAGAGCCTTTGATGGTAAGGGACTTGGAGACATCAGCAAATGTTAGCAACTATAGAGTTTCTAATGACATGGAGACATCAGCAAATGTTAGCAACTATAGAGTTTCTAATGACAAATGGCAATATTTTTCCTTTTAGCACATGGTTAAACCAGTGTAGCATGCCAAGATGGACATAAGGCTAGTGGCCTTCCGAATAAAATTTTATTTTAACATTATATTTACAAAATTTTGAAAAAAACAAAGAGGGACAAAGGGGGGGGGGGGGGGGGGGAAGGTTATCGATTTTAAAAGAAAGAGGGGGATTTATGAAATTTCTATTTTTTAAAAAAGAAAAGAAGAAAAAGGAAAGTTATAACTATTTCTCCTAGATATTTGTAATTTCTCATGGGACACTTGCCAAATGTGGCATAAAATTATCATAACCTCCCATGAAAGCTATTGCTCCTTAGGTGGTTAAGATTAAATCCCCTAAAAATTTGTTATTCATCCTTAACTTCTCATGATTATTGTAACTACCCTAAGGTCACTATAAAAGGACCTTCAAGGGTAGAATTGAAAAAAATATTTTGGGGGTTTTGGAAAATAGACAATTTAAGATTACTTATAAGATAGCTTGCTAAAGACATCAATTTGGTTGCTTTGTTTTAATTCAGTGAGTTCATTTCTTCCTGTTTTGTTTTAGTTACTTAGCTAATAGTTTAGATAGTATTGTACTTGACATTTAATTTTTTGATTTTTCCTAGGTTGCTTTTATAGCTCTGTTTTTGCAGATTATTAGACTTCTATTAAGATTTTCCATAGACGATTTTATGTTGTTGAAAAGCCTCAATAGTAATGTCTTAACCAAATTGCCTATTTTGAGCATAGAGAATCTAGGAAAATCTTTGGTATTTTGAGATGACTGAAATACCTTCATTGTTTTAAAGTGTATTGACTTAGTATTTCAATCTTGAAATTGTCAAATTTTTGAAGGTTCTATTGAATGCAATCTACAACAACTTTAACTAGCCAAAATAGAGACTCATACTTTGTCGTTTATGCAATGTTTTTGGTAGTATAATAAGACTGTCTTTTATGAAATTGCTTGTTAAGGTTAGAAGGTGATGAGCCGCGATATCGTGTACGTGATATTGCATCCGCTACACGATATCGCGTCCTGCCTCATCTTCTATAAATAAGAGGCAGTGCCCTTTGTTCAAGTTAGTTAGACTTAGACCCTTACCCAAACTCTTGTAGTTTTATTAGTCCATAGTTTGAATAATTTCTGTGTGCTCGTAGTAGGAGTCATAGAGTGAATGGAACTTTATTCGAGCAATTTGTACTTGAGCACACATTTGTGTACGACAATAAAGATGAACTTTATGATAAACCTTGCGGTATATAGATTAAGCTAAATAGTAATTAATTATTGTTGAATGTTTAAATGCTTTTCCAGTTAATTAATATCTCTCTCAACCTTCAACCCGCTTAGTTAAATACACTTAGTACGACCGCTTCGAGTATGTGTGTAGCACTTCATGACCCAGTAACGATTAGTGTTTGGTAATCCCAGTAGTGTTGCATTGGTTTAGGATGTGTACGGTACGTGGGAATGGATACTGTGTTAGGAACATTTAGAACTTAGTTAATGAATAGTTAGCGTAAGTTAGTCACTTAGTTCTCTCTCCTTTCCTTTATTAGCAGAAGACATAAAAAGACAAAAAGCTATAAAAATCATATACCTCAAGCTTACTTAACCATACAACTATGATAATACAAGTAAGTTTGGGAACAATGATTGATTAACCCTGAGTGTTCCATTAAGGCATGTAAGCACTTAGTCCTTGGAGTTTGACCGGATCGCGCGTGAAACGCTCGTATTCGTATAGTTGAGTGTAGGAGTACCTCGCCACTCATCATTGGCACCGTTGCTGGGGACTTAGTTGTTTGTGCACTACGTAGAACATAGGAAATAATCCATATCGTTGGAATGTTAGAATGAACCCTTAGGGTTAATCAAAGGAAGACAAGACAACGGTACATTGCACATCGAACACAAAAAAATGTCTTGTTCTTCGCATAAGAGCACTTCACCGCCTAGGATTAAGACAAGAGGCAGTCGGCGACATAATACACATAACCAAAATCTGGTAGCTCCTCAATAGTTTCATGTGGTATATACTCATCACGATGAGTATGTACCCGATTTCACCTTTATTCTCCACCAAGATGAACAATTGCGTTGGAGAGACTTGGAGGGTAACATAGTATTGCCTCCAGACCAATCAGTCCTTAACATGCTTCTTCGTGCTCTCACACAAATAGGCATGCCACTTTTATACACAGAATACGTTGCATGTGATCATGACACAAGGGACTATCATCCCATAGAAGTGCAATGTCAAAGGGACTTGCAACAGGATAGATACCACACATCTTTGAAGGGTAAATGGCCCCATGATGCTCTACACGTTTTGAGCAAAATTGAGGGTGGTGAACCTGCTTCAATAGATTCCCCACAAAATGATGCTCCTCCTCCTAACGATGGTCAGGAGGTGATGTATCAGAATGTTCAATCCACTATTCACAACCCTGGTTCTGATACCCACGAACACGAAGTGTTCAAAGAAGGAACACAAACACACGATAAGGGTAGACGTTCTGATCGAGATCACGATCGAGGCCAAGACCACCGAAGAGAAGGTAGAAAACACTATTATGGTGATGGTTCTCCTTCTTCTTCACCTTCATCGTCACCTTCACCCTCTCCTTTAGTGTCCGGACGCAATCATAGGGAAACCAATCGTGAGGATAAGGGAAAACAAAGTGAGAAACATCAATGAGATAGTCGAGAATGAGGACGAGGGCACTCTAAGAAATCAAGACATAGAAGAAGGGAGAGTAGGGAACCATGTAGACATCATAGATGCTATGAACGAGATGATCATGAAGAACCCCTACTCGCAACTAGAAGCATGCTAGATATAACAGAGGTTGTAAGAGTTCCAACAAGGCACTAAAAGAATAGTAGGATCAAGAGGCTAGACATGAACAACATCCCACGATTTGAAGGGGGATACAACGTTGATCCTCAAAATCATTTACAAGCATTCCACAATGCATGTGCCTTGCAGAATATTGAAAACGAATGGCAAAAACTAAAGTTGTTTCTAAGGACACTAGTGAAAGAAGCTGAAAGCTGGTATTGGTCCTTAGAATCGGAATCCATTCGGAGGTGGAGTACAATGTTAGAACTATGATAAGTACCAAATGTGCTCCTGAGTGTCTAACCTACAAAAGCAAATCCAAGGACGGAAGCAAGGAAATCTTGAACTCTTGGATGCTACCATGGGCCGCTATTACGCATTGTTACATCATTGCCCTAGCTATGGTTATTTGCAGTGGGATCAACTATGCCATCTTGTGGATGGACATAGGCATGAATCAAGAAGAACCCTTGGGACGTACGCCCAAGGAAGGTTATCAGAGCTTAGGTCTCATCAAATTCATAGATTGCAAGAGCAAGTAGCCAAAGAAGAAGGTGAGCTACGAAAGAGAGAAAGTGCGGAAGAATATAATTGAGATCCTTCCCTTTGAAAAAGGGGAGTGAGATGTTGTGAGGAGGAAGAAGAGTTACCACTTAAAGAGATGGTGAATAGGAAAACTTTGCCTCTCCAAAAGTTAACAATAGAAGTATCGGCAAAGGTAGACCAAATGTGGGACTCCTTGGATAGTAGGTTTGAAATTATTTTTAAAATTGTAGAGGAGTCTAGGGAGCGAGGTAGTGACCACGACAAAAAGAAAAAGAGAAAAGTGGGGAATGCACGTAACAAGGGTAAGGGCAAAATGGTCATCACAGAAGAGGTTGTGGATTTAGACACGGATAATGACGATGGATGTGAGATATGCCAATACAACCATCTTAAGGGACGTTGCCCAGTGATCTCACATCTACAAGAGTATGGGGTGTATGCACTTAACCCATGACTAAACAAATGGAAAATGCCCCGATGGTTACCTTATTCCCAAGGTAACCCAAGGCAGTTCCACCAACCTTCAACATATTATCCAAGTGGAACTCCACCACAACCTGTTGAGAAACATCAACATTGGCAATACCCACAGTCATGGGGGATGCCACCACCAAGGCAACAATACCCCTACCGGCAATCAGACCCATATGGCTACTACGTGCAACATTCAATCTCTCCACATGAATCTGCTAGGCATGTTACACCACAACATCACTACCAAGCTCGGGAGTATTATAGAACTCTTTCTCCTAGGGGAGATAACCCACAAACATACCATCCTTCAAATCCATCTGCAACTCTCACACCAATAGCTCCACTAACACCCGCTCCAACAATGCAACGGGAACTCCCTACTCAACCACAACAATGCAATGCCCCGAGGGCTATGAATCTTCAACCCGCTATTGGTGCTGACAACCATATGAAGAAAAGACCTTTCTTCAAAACCAACAGTCCAACCAAGCCCTCACAACCACAAGTGGTTGAACCTCTGAATGCCTCCCCATCAAATAAGGCTTCAGAGTTCCCTTCAAATCAAACACTGAGCTCAACGCGTATAGTTATGTTAACACATGCCATTACTGACTGGATTAAGGTTGGCCACCTTCCCAAGAAATTCTTTGATCCTAGAAGCCCTCTAATCTATCTCCAAATTGCTAGGAATGAGGCATGTAAAGCTCATAGATCTTGAATTCCATGATGAACACATTAACATAGTTAGCCAAGTGCCCGAAGGTTATGAGGTAATCATGAACTTTGACATAGCTTCAACTGTCCATGGGGCTAGTGCCATTGCCATCATAACATTCCCATATGGTGAAATCTAATCCTTCACCAATTTTTTTGAGTTCCCATGTACCAGCAACATAGTGGAGTATGAAGGTTTGATTAGAGGGATGATGGTAGCTCATGACCTAGGCATTAGATGTTTCATGATAAAAGGTAATTCACAACTCGTGCTTAACCAAGTAACCAAAAACTACACATGTAAAGCTAGGCACTTACAATCTTATTGTGACCTAGGGAAGTGATTATTATAATAATTTGCAACTGTTGATATCCAACACATACCCCAAAACAAAAATGCTATGGCTGATGTAATTACAACATTAGCCCTTAGTGTGACGCTAGATGTGTTTATTAAGTTGCCCACCTTAACCGTGGATTGTGCTACTCCCATCACATAGAACACTGAGGATATTTTTGTGGCCATTATTCATACTACTCCTCCTAAGGAGTGGTATGATTTTGTCAAATTTTACCGTATGCATGGAAAGTCCCCACAAGTCCTGATCACTACTCAAAAGGATGCTATACGTAAGTGATCCAAGTAGTATGTCATCATAGGTGATAACACATTATGTTGACGATCTTATGATGGCATACTCCTAAAGTGCTTAGGTTAAATTGAAGCTGGCATAGTCCTAAAGGAGGTTCATGAGGATGTTTGTGAAGGGCATATAGGAGTGAGAGCTATGGTCATTAAGATTAGATGGTTAGGATATTATTGGCCCCATATGGAAAATGAATGCCTACAAAAGGTTAAGCGATGTAACACATGTCAACAATATAGCAACCTTATATATGTATCACCAACTAAGCTACATACCACTTAAATAAAATGGTTATTTCAATGATAGGGGTTGGATATCATTGGATCTGTAGGGCATAGCTTTATTATCACCACAACTAAATACTTACAAAATGGGTTAAGGCTATTCCCCTAAGGAAGACTACATTCAAGAAAGTCTGCAAATTCATCCTAGATAACATTGTAGCTCATTTTGGCATACCCATGAACATAGTTATAGATAGTGGACCATAATTTAGTAACCATGAAATGAAAGATTTTTGTCACAACTTAGGTATTAAGTATTCTTTCTCATCACCCTATTACCCTTAAGCTAATGGACAAGCAAAAGCAAGCAACAATGCCATCATCAACTTACTCAACAAGATGCTCAATAATAGCAAAAATAAGTGACATAAGTGGCTTGTCCATGCACTATGGGCATATAGAACAACCTATCGCATGACAACTGGTATGACCCCTTATAGCTTGGTTTATGATTTTGAAGTTATTTTACCTCTTAAATTGTAGGTGCCATTGCTCCAAGTAGCCTTGACCAACTTCATCAATGGTGAGTAGAATAAGGAGTTATAGATGATAGCCCCATATTTAGTGAAGTGATGTATGCAAGCACTTGCTCACATCAAGCACTATCAAGAGAGGAAAAAGCGATACCATCACCAGGAGTTGACCATGCACAAGATTAAGGAGAGGGACCTAGTCCTCAAGGCTATTCATGAGCATGCAAACAAATTATTAGCCAACTAGGAAGGGTCATTCTTTGTTACCAAATCCTATGGAAATGGTGCATTCAAAATAGTTGACATGGATGGAAATGAGCTGATCAATATGGTCAATCATTCCTATCTAAAGCCATACTACATGTAGTTAATGATCATCGATAGGCAAGCTTACTTTCAATGGTCCGCTACAACCTTAAACTAGCAACATGATCTACCAGGGCTTTAAATTGGTACCATGGCCCACCATGGCCTTAAAATAGAAACTGTGGTAACCTGGATAGCTTGATCCTCATGTGGCCTATATGCATTGTAGCATTATAATGTGCAGATATGTCTTGTATTCTTTGTTGGTGCCTCTTGGGTCAATCCTCCAAACACTAACAAAGAGGGGCCATTGAAATACCACAAAAATTTTCATGTTATAGCCAATCTTCATCATGTAACTTTCACCCCATGAAGCTTGAGGCAAAACTTTGTTGTAAATGTGAAAATTGTAACCCATAGTGGGAAATTTTACATACTTTCTACTTGTGGGGTTGAAAAGTGCCTCATAAGTGGTCCAAGCCTCATTCCCCAAGTGAAAAAAGTCACCTAGTATTTATATTTGGGCTTTAGGAAGGGGGAAGGGAAAATTAAAAATGCCTTTTAGAATATAAAAGATGACAATTTGATGAGGTTTATGGGGGTATATACTTTTCGATGCTGGGAACACATGCAGGGGGTAAATCTCACTTGGCCCCCAACGTGGAAGGATGGAGGTTTTGGAAACTTTTCCACTTCAGTGTGGAGACCACATGCACAACCTAGAAACCTTTCCTCCTCAACATGGAAGTTTATCCCCAATGTGGAGTCTTCATCCTTAGCATTGAAAATTACATCCCCTAGCGTGGAAGCCACAATAGCTAGAGTTCAACACTTCATGCATTTCAATGTTGACTAGCCATTTTAGCAAGCATGGTGGAGATCTCAACATGGAAGATTCATCTCCAACATGGAAGGTATGCCTTGGTTACTATTTATAGTAAATGGAATGGCCATGGGGGAAGCACTTACTATGTATGGTAACCCCCTTCAAATTTGGGCATCCATTTCACCTGAATTTGTTAGCCAATTTACAACCAATTTATAGCCATTTTACAACCAATTTATAGCCATTTTACAACCAATTTTCAGCCCCATTCATGGCTCAAAACCTATAAAAACCACCCTTAAACATCGTTTACAAGTTCAAAAATTTTCAAAAAGTTTAGCAACTTTTGACATTCAAACATTTTTGCAGTTACACACACTTTGATAATTGAGCAATTTTCTCAAGGTTCCACACTTTTTGGCAATCCAAGACCATTGGCATACAAGCACTTTTGCACATAAAATTATTTACAGTTCTAAACTTGGGCATTCTCAAGCAGTCAATATTTTTTACAAAGTTCCACACTTCTATTCTCTTAAACCCAACGTAGACACCTTGTGACCTTGTGGCCTCATAACAACCTTTGGGGTTTGTGAATTTTCAAGATCCACACTACACTCCTGGGATTCCCAACTCCCAGTGTAGAGCATTTGGGTAGCTTAGATTTTTCACACTTTTCAAACCCCACCTTAGCCAACATTACAGATCTAAGATTGTAGTTGAGGAAGGTTCAAAAGCATCAACAGTGGCTTAGCACCTAGATCATCGAGTGGATTGCATATGCTTCAATGGGATTTGAACTCCTATACTAGTGAATCCCCCTTCTTAGCTACTCATTAGGCATCATTTGTACATATTTACTTTAACTTATTCTTTATTTTTTTCTCAATAAAGTTTTAAGTCTAGGGTTTTGTATACAAAATACATTTGTTTATTATCTATGCATTATTTAGATCTACTATCAGTTTTGCATTTCATTCACCATGCTTTGCATTCCATAAGTCCCAAACTCCATTTTTTCCATGGAGGTCCTAGGATTCATGGGTTGAGGAACTATTGCACTAAAAACCTTTGATTTTTTCAATGACAAAGGTTTTTAGTTAGAACATCCACTTGCATACCCCTTTGTTGGGAAGGTTACATTCCTTATCCCTTAAACATTTTTGCTTTTAAACCTTATGAATTTCACATTGATTACATCTAGTTTGCACTGCTTAATGAATATTCTCCAAATTAAATCTTCTTTTTTGTGCATATTCTTACCCGCTTCAAGCATTCCATCATATTGTCAGCTTTTCTGGGTTCCTTTGGACTTCAATTTGATGAAAAAAATCTTTGTTTTTCCTTTGTTTTATAATGGTAAAAATTTTTCCTTATGGTTGCATCGACACATCCTTGTTGATGGCACCTCATCAATGTAGCATAAAAATTATATATATATTGCAAAAACCTGGTGAAATTTTTGCGATTTTCTTTCAAATGAGGAAGGAGTTTTTGCTATTTCAGAGCCTAGAACCTTCTAGAGACCATAAGTTTCATACTGCTTATTTGATTAAACTTGTTCTTTGTTCTTGCAGCTATTGGAGGTGAGGTTTATGTTGTGGGAGCCACAAAACTTAAGTTTGTGATGAAAATTTTTTCGATATTTTTCTAACTTCCACAAGGTTTAATGAATAAAATAATATTAAAAATGGCTAACTCATGAAATTTAAACCTTCATAACAAAATTTGGTAGCTATCAAAATCAAATAGTAATAAAATAATATTAAAATAACCAATCCATCATAATTACAACCTAGCCTAGCTGTAACTGATCAAAGGAGACAAGGTATCAACCTATCTAAGTTACACATCAAATGCTAATCTTTGGCTATGTTGTGATTGTAGATGGCACCTAGACCAAGGGATAAATGCTTACAGGAGGGAGGACCATCCAAACCAAGGGAAAAGTGAGCTAGAGGAGGAAGGGACCGACAATAGCAATAGCAGCCCCAAGATCAAGTAGTATAAAACCATGCAATGGGACCTCTTTGGAAGGAGCCCAAAGTGGAATCTATTTGACAAATTCCCACTCCTAAGATTGAGCAATCACACCAAGATGAGGTGCTTGGGCTTAGATTGAACTTAGAAGTCACATTGGTAGAAGTCTACCTTAAGCAAATTAAATTCAAGGAGATCAAAGGTTCAATTCTTTAGGAACTAAACTTTGGTATGTTCTTAGACTTGGCGCTAGAAGAGGTAAAAACCCAATTGCAAATCTCTTTCATGTGACCTATTCTCACTTCTAGTGGGGAGTAGTACATTAGAAAGATGTACCTCTTCTAGAAAAACAAGTAGGTTTACTTCATGATGAAGATAAAAGATATTAGTGTATGCTACTCTATGGAGGCCATTGCTAAGGTCCTTGGGTTGCCAGATATTGGGGAAACCTTGGTTGAAATATTGATGTAAGTAGACCCAGAAGTAAAGAAAGAGTAGATCTAGCAGTGCTATGGAGTTGATCATAAGGAATATGGTGCACTCACTAAGGTAGAGATAACATATTTAAAAATCATGGCCTACCACCTCAATCCAATAGTGAGGCCGAGCAAAATCATGACCTTCTTTGCCCATGTGTGTGCCACTCTAAGTAGTAAATTCCCTGCAATCTTCCAAAGCTCATCTATTTAGAGTTCGAGAAGTAGTTCAAAGAGAACGAGTGTGGAAGAAAGATAATTCCCTTGCTATCCTCATTCACAAATTATACAAAAGGGGAAGTATAGCCCACTACACTAATGACATCCTTTGTCATTCTCCTCTTGCCTCTTAGGAAAAAATGATGAAGGATAAGGTGCCTACCAAGCTACAAGAAGAGGAGCAGCCACCACCACCACCTACTTAAGAAGAAATAATTTCAAAGGCCTACACTACCATCGAGTACATGTGCAAACTCTATGAGTAACTCCTATAGTAGTAGTAGGTAGGATCAAGTGGGGGTGAACCTTTTGTCTATTGACTAACATTATGCAATCTCAACAAAGTGACTAGAACCATTAGCTGGTTGGAGGAGATAACATCATTATTTTTTGCCCAAAGGATGTAGGTGCCTGCAAGGTGAAATCCTAGCCCTTGAGAAGTAACAATGTTCCTTATAGGATAACAAAAATTCCTAGAGATCTCTAAGAATGCCACTACTTTCTCGATGCATCTAGAGGAGGGTGAGGAGGCAACTGTCTTGGTGATGCAACATCAAGGACAGGAAATAATGGTAGAGATGGTGGCTAATATAGTGGTAGAAGCACTCAATGCTCCTATGGCCTTTATGCTAGATGTTGATGCATTCAGGGACACGCAGACATTCGCAAGAGCAACAAGTGAAAGGTTTAGTGTAGCCTAACATGAAGAGTTGCTGGATTGACTAGTGGGAGTTCAACAACTACTTTTGGAGATCTTTGATCTCCTAGATACCATCACTCTAATTCAATTGGAATTTTTGGAGCCTAGGGGCAAGCTCATCATTGGTAATGCCCAACTCAAGCTAGCTACATCTAAGAATTGGTGATTGGCTACTAAGGTTGCAGAGTTGAAAGCCCAACTAGTTGATCCCACCATGCTTAACCAGGCTGTAATAAGAGATGAAGCTTTTTTGTAGCTTCAACACAAACTTCAAGAGGTTGAGCACATAAAGGAGATGGTGGTCTTTGACTAGTCCTTAGTAGAGGTCATGACCTACAACACCGAAAGGGACTTGTTAGAGATTCACAAGGAGAATGTGGTTTTGACTAAGGAGAATTATCGCCTATGGAATGTCAAGATCCAAAGGGATCAAATGGTAGAATTCTCATGACAGTATAGGAGTAGCTTGCCAAGGTGACCATGGACTTAAGGAGGTTGGCTATTGAAAAAAGAAATCTCTCAATGAAGGAGGTCTGTGTCCTTTGCTAGAAAACAAAAATTGAAGTAGTTTCCTAGAAGAATGAGGCCCTAAAATTTGAATAGGTGAAAAATCATTACAAGAACTAGGTTGGGCTCCTTAAGGAGGTGATTGAAAAAGAGATTCAACTGGTGAAGGCAAAAGTCAATGAGAGCCTTTAGCAACTCCAATTAGGAGGTGACGTGTGGTAGCCCACATTTGATGGGCTGAATGCATACACCAAGGCAGAAATCTACCTCAAGAAGTTGCAAATCAAAGAGATGATCAAGTACATGGAACTATCCAATCTCTGATATGCAAACTTGACAATGTTGACTACCAGAAGGTTGAGGCTAAAACTCAAAAAGAAAGTAGCTAGCTCATACCTCTATTACGAGGCAGAGTTCAAGCATCACAAGGAAATGAAACAAAAGCTAGAAATAGCTAATGCAGAGCTTGAAGTTCTCTGCATGTGGTTCATAGAGCAACAATTTTTTGTGTAGAACTTGGCCAAGAGAATGAATGACTACTAGGAGCTACAGAAAGCTATCAGAGTGTTCGACATCAAACACAAACAATTCGCTACACAGTTTGTCAATGTTAAGGAGCTATTCCCAACAATGCCTTATCCATGGGATGTTCCCATACTAGCTCACATCGGTAATGATGTGTGGACTGTGTATGATTATTATTCTAAGGAAGAGAGATGAAAGCCTTGGTGGATTCTTTTCATCTTCAACCAATAGTAGAAACTTCAATAGGATAGCCATAATTGCCACAGCTTCAACCTTAACCACCACATGCATAAGAGGTAGGGAAAGATCTTTTGGCACCTCAGGAGCCTCCATCTCCTAGAACTATTTTCTTTTCTTCTCATATTCAATTAGTAGCATTTTTGTAAAGGTTTTTAATTTTGTTTTCATGAACACTTGTTTTTGTAAACATTGCAAATCTATACACTTGGGTACTTAGCATTAGTTTGAGTTAGTCAATCAGTCACTAGTTCCATACCTTTCCAAATTTTGTAAGAAGCTTATTTCTCATTTTATTCACTCAAGGATGAGTTTTTAGTCAGTTGTGGGGGTATGATGAATCATTGTTTGGGAGTGTCAATGAGGTCATGTTAATGCATCCCCATCAATGTGTACCCATTAATGCATCTACATTGATGCATACCCATCAATGCATCCCCATTGATGCATGGGAAGATGCATTGATGGAGTGTCTATGTTTGTCTATATAAATGCCCACCACATTTATGACATTGTTTATTTAGTGTCTTAATGAAGTTCTTGCAATTTTCTTTCCCAACAGTTAGAATATTTTCTAAGTGCCTATAGTTGGAGTCAAGAAGTGTATGGATCCTTATTTGAACATTGATGTACTTGGACACTTTAGTGTAATAGCAATAAAGATGAGCTTCTTCATAAACCTTTTAGCATTTGGAATTAGCTTAATGTTTACTTTAATGCACTTTATTATTCATGCAATTTCCTTCAATGTCTTTAATTAATTAAATAATGTTAATTAATATACATAAGTACAACCACCTCGAACATAACGTTAATGCTTGGTTATCCTAGTAGTGCTAGCACTTGGTAATTCAATAGTGTTATAATGCATTTAGGATATGTACGACAAATGGGACCAGATGCTTATGTTAGGAAATAGTTTAAGGCATTATATAGTTATTAGATTAAGTAGCACTTAATCACTTTATTTTACAGTTAAAATAAAATAGATAAAAAATATAAAATGATAAAAATCATGTGCCTTGGTTACACTTAACCATACGCTTGCACTTATACAAGTGGAACCAAGAAAACAATGATTACGTCCTTAGATTCACTATCCTAGATAACATGCACTTAGAGAACTAAAGTCTATTGAATTCGACCAGATTACACGTGAATGCTTGTAATTTGTATGGTTGGGCATAGGGTATACTCATTGCTCATCACTAGTGATTTCCTACATACTAAGCAATTATGCTTTGATTTTATTGGTTTTTAAGAAGATCAAAATTTTTTGTTCAAAGTAATTTATGCTAGTTAAAAAATTCTTTAGAATGCTATAGTTTTTACTACTAACTATAAACATAGTTTTAGTGCTTAAGAAAATTCTTCAATTCACTTATATTTATTACTCTAGTTTTTAGGCTCCTACAAAAACTAATCAAAATTGTTAAGGTTTTTTCAAAGTTTTGTATTACTAGTAAAAAACATGGAGGACTTGATCCTATTAATTATTAAAAGGAAGGTGTTTCTCTGTTAGCAAAATGCAGTAAAAAAATCATTAATGATAGTGATGCTTAGATGTTCTTTCTTAGAAATAAGGGAAACCCAAAAGTGGTAAAAGTTGGTCTTTTAATAATCTTCTTAACTATGTTTTCTTAAGCCATCTTTATTTTTAGTTCTTTAGTGCTAATACCAATTTGGAAGACTTAGTGTATGGTTAGTTAGTATTAGAATTATAGTCATATGACAGTTTCAAAAGGTATGCCTCAACAACTTTTAGAAGATATACTTTAGAAAATTAGTTCATGGTGGATTTCCTTAATGTAAGGGTTTGGGTTATTCATTTATCCAAATTGTGCATTACATGAAAAAATTTAAGAAGTAATATAAGTTTGTATTGACAAATTTATAATAGATGGATTACCTAGAAGTAGGCTTCTAGCCTATATTGTCTAAATAGGATGAAAAGAAAAACTTTTGAAAAATTAATTATTAATATTGATAATTTATTTAAAGTTGATAATTGTTTACATAAAGCATTTCCAAATATTTTTTTGGAAGGATGAAATGTTTCTTTTTCTTTTTAACTCCATGGTAAAAAATTTAATAAGTATTGGAAGATGTAGTTATCATTTAATATTAGATGAAAAATGACAAATATTTAGAAAGCTATCACTTATACAAAAAGTCATAATTTTTAATGGTGTCTAGGTATTCCCATTATCACTCACCTTTAACATTTGAGAATTATTTAACATCACTAGTTTGCAAAGCATTGATCAACATCATCGTCGAGCCTCAAAGTTACCAAGTGTTTTAAAGTAGACTCAAGATGGATTGTGTCCATGATCACACCACTTGTGAGCATAACCTAAGTGCACAACATATTTTAGTCCAAATGTTAAGAGCATAAGGACTATGCCTTAGATAATCATATAAGTAATAGGACCAATAAGATGTGCACACATAATCACAGAGAGCATTAAAAATCTTAAAAGAGATATCATTCCTCAAGAGAGCTAAAATGTGCCTCGATGCTACATGCATCTAGCTCTATACACCTTCCTTGTAGAGTACGCATGGTACCCAAGCCATAGGCTAAAGCCCTAGTAGCCTACATATAACTCAATACATGTTATATAGTTCTCTAAAGAGAATGATGGTTAATATAGCATAGAACCCAAGTGGATCTCCATACTCCCTTTATCTTTCCCCTAAATGATGCCTCTATGAAAGTGAATACTACTATTTTAGGTTTTTAAAGAGTTATTTCCCTATTTCAAAAATTTAGTAACATAAAATTTCATGCTAGATACAATAAATTAAAGGCTTTTGTTTTTTCTTTTACAAAATAAAAGAAAAAATTAGTATCGCAAATATAGGACCCCTAATAACCATCCTCTAAAATTAATACAATTTTTTTCTTTTCAAAGCCTCTAAAAACACATGGAATTATACTTACGTTAGTGACTAATAAAGATATGACTCATAATGATGGGATGATTATAGGGCCTACATACCTCCTTTGCTTATTAAACTTAACAAGATGTTGACAAGATGAGACTTTATCACTTCTCATAATTCTAAGGATTGATGCATTTGTAGTATATCACCTATCTTTAGTAGTACTATGATACCTTAAAAACTAGCTTTGTCCAAGGTGATTACTAACACTTTGCATCATTTTCAAAGCTAGAAAACATCAAACATTTGTGTGACTTACCTGTTTCAAGTTTATTTTACAAGAAGCACCAACAAATGTGGTTAGATGTACTCCTAGTCCTTCACTATGTTTCCACCTTCCAAGATCATTTAATCTATAATAGACTTAAAAATGGGTGGGAATCAAAAATATAGGTTTCAACAAATTTGCCCATGTAATGTGGCATTGCATTCCCACATTGAGGGCCACCCAACTCAAAGAATCTAGTTACCAACCAACCATGAGTTAGTTTATCTTTGGGTTCTAAACTACATAAACAAGGCTTGGCTCAACCATCATTTTTTGACTACACCGTGATATACCTCCAAGATAGGTGACTAGGGATTGTAGGTGAGGTGGGTACATACTTATGAATGATTCCTACATCATTGAAAACCTTCAACTGTTATGAAACTCACTCCCCTTGGGTCCAATGGCTTAGGATATTAAACTAAAATAAGCATATGCATAGGTAGGGTTGGATAGTAGTGCTTATCTCCATATTTAGTGCATGATGTACGCAAAATAAATAAACAATGCAACCCATCCTTTCAAGATATGGGGATGAAAATATGATTATTAAAATGATTAACTAAAGATCCCTAAAAATACTACATGCTTCATACAATGCATACCAATCAAATGCATCATCCACCTAATTACTAATAATGAGTTTAGGTGAATTGCTTATTCTAGGGTCTATAGGGATTCTAACCATAATTCATATGGGTTAATTTTATAGAAAACGAATAAACATATATGATCACACATATATTTTCTATCTTTTCTTTACATAAATAAAAAATATAATTGTTGATAAGTAAATGGGGTTAGCATATTAAAAAAAATATTTACTTGCATAAAAGGAAAATCTAACTATGAAAAAATGTACAAAACATTTAAGTTTTTTACCCCAAGGATACCTCTAGCCTTCTAAGATGCAATATTTCTATCATTCAAATGAAAGAAGTAACTATGCATGTGAAGTGTATCATACATGTTATACAAGAATTAGATCACATCATATATGGAGAGAGTTGCAATAGTTAGGATTGGTTTTTCATAGGACAATTAGTCAATGTTTTCCTCTATTTTTAGGCATTTAGAATTGGGCAAACAAATTTTGAAAGTAGAGTTTGAATTTTTAGCAATCAAATATGTGTTGGAGATTGAGAACCTAAAGTTTTGGTAATCAAGTCTAAGATTGGGAGAAGAAAAAGAAGGGGCTAAAATAAATGTAAAATTATAATCATAGTATTAGTCTCCCTACTATGAATAGCAATATTTTTTCTAAAAAAATTAGAAATATAATTTTTTGGAGCACACAAGTAGCAAAATTCCATGTGCTCATATGATAAATAGAAAGAAGAAAATAATAATATTTGACATGTACTAAGCTTGAACACACTAATGAGTAGTGAGGTACCCCTACGTCCAACCATACGAATCACAAAGCGTTCATGCATGATCTAGTTGAATTCCGCAGACTTTATCATTTCCAGTGCACTAGCCCTTTAGGAAGTGGACCTAGCCTTAAGCTCAATCATTATCTTTCCAATTACACTTGTGATGTTCGTTGGTATGGTTAAGTGTAACTGAGGCATTCGATTTTTATCATTTTTTATGTTTTATAGATGGGTGCTTGAATTATGGATAAAAAGGAATTTGATTAACTAATCCAAATTAACTAATTAACTAATCATTTAACTAATCCTAACATAAGTATCCATTCCCACTTTCCATGCACATCCTAAACCCACGTATCCACTACTGGGAAACTAAGCACTATGCTATTGGGTGTACCAAGAAATAACACTACTAGAATTACCAAGCGAATACACGTCATGCTCGAAGCAGTCATACTTATGTGTGTAATCTATTTGACTTAATTGCTTATATAACATAGTAATTAGAAAATAATTGATAATTAATTAAAAAAATTTAATAAATAATTAGAAATAGTAAATGCATAAATAAAATAGCTAATCTATCTAAAGTGCTACAAGGTTTATCAGAAAGCTCGTCTTTATTGCCGCACACACTGTCATGTTTAGGTACAACAATGCTTGAATAAAGATCTATACACTCAATGACTCTTGTTGTGGGTACTCAAGGGAAAAAATTCTAACTTTCAAATGAAAAAAATGCAAGAGCTTTGCTACTACTGAAATCTGGATTGCCTTAAATGCAACTGGTAGGCATGTATTTATAGGTGATGGATAGACACTACGTTAATAGGGCCTTGTCAATGCAGGATAAGATGTGTCGACGAGGCCTCGTTGATTTAGTCGACTGCATTGATGAGGCCTCATTAACATAGTCAACCAACAACGACTCATCATACCCCCATGACTAAATGAAAACTCATCCTTGAATTCTTTTACAAAATTGGAAAGGCATGGGATTATTGACTAACTTTTCTTCAACAAAACAAATTGATTGACTTGACAAAAAATGAAGTGCCTAGGTGTATGATTCAACACATTAGAAAAAAAAAAACAAAGATGTTTAGGACACAAAATTGAACATCATGATTCAACTCTTAAAAAAAAAATAAAAAAAAATTAGACAACACGTTCCTTGATGGTGTGAAGCTTGTTGGAGAAGATCAAACAGTCCCAAGGGGTTGTGGTTCTTGAGGCTTTGAGGGACCTTTATTGGCTTCATGCACTAGCAATGGTTGAGGTGGCTACAATTTTCCTACTAGTACTGCAACTTCAAGTAGGAAGCAGAAAGCACCCAACCATGCTTTCATTTTCTCCTCCTTACTCCTAGGATCATGCACCATCCATGCAGCTTCCCTAATGTGGGTTGGAACAGGCACAAAAAGTGGGAATGAATACTTATGTTAGGGTTAGTTAAATGATTAGTTAATTTAGATTAGTTAATCAAATTCCTTTTTATCTATAATTCAAGCACCCAACTATAAAACATAAAAAATGATAAAAATTGAATGCCTTAGTTACACTTAACCATACCAACGAACATCACAAGTGTAATTGGGAAGACAATAATTGACCTGAAGACTAGGTTCACTTCCTAAAGGGCTAGTGCACTGGAAATGATAAAGTCCATAGAATTCAACCAGATCACACGTGAATGCTTTGTGATTCATATGGTTGGATGTAGGGGTACCACGTCGCTCATCATTAGCCCAATTGCTAGGGAATTTTTTCGTGGAACATGCGCTATGTAGGTTTAAGTGAATATCACTAATATCGTTGTCTGAACCTAAAGGTTAATATCATTCCCACTATACATAAAATTATAAAATCACACTAACAATTTTATTTTTGTTTTGCAAAATCTCTTCTTCTTCTTGCAAGCTTGAAGATACCAAACCACCAATCCCACAAGAATGCAAGGTAGTATACACTCATCTAGATGAGTTTGTACCAAATTTCACCTTCATCCTACATCATGATGAATAGATGTGATGGCGTGATATGGAGGGCAACGTTGTCTTGCCTCCCGATCAATTTGTGCCCAGGATGCTATTCAAAACTCTTAAGAATTTGGGCATAGTAGATCTTCACGAAGAATATGTTGTGGATGGATATGACACTCAGAACTACTATTTCACTAAAGCACAACATAAATGAGATCAACGTCAGGAGAAACTTTGTGAAACTACAAAGGGAAAACATTACACTAATCTGTTGTTCCTACTAGATCAAGATAACAATGAGGATGCTCCCTTGGAAGGTTCTCAACATAAAGATTCTCCACCCCCTGCTATTGATGGTGAGGGTGTGAACCTAACCTTGTGATCAACTATTCATAAACTGGGATCAGGAAAGAGTGATAGCCAAGAGTGATAGTAGGATAGAACATGCACAGTTGCTCTTCCAAACAACTAGGGTTGGATAATGGCTCCCTACCGAGGGGGTCCTCGGGCCCAGGTAGAGGTGAAAACCACTCTCTTGCCACTTTCCTACCCATAGAGGAAGTCAATTGGTTTAGATGAATCTCAATCAAAAAGCGGATTTTCGACAACGGATTGTCCGCTGCTGGGTAAACATCGCAACAACAAGGGATCTAAAGATGGTGATCATAATAAGTGTAAGAGTGGTGGTGGACACTGTAGTGGTGGTGGTAGTCCATCTTCCTCTTCATCATCTTCATCCAATTCTAAACACTTCTCTTCATCTGATGGTTTTCATGGAAGCTACCATCGAAACGACCATGATGAAGGTGATCAATGAAATAACAATGACTATGAAGGCCACCAAAATCAAAGTGTGGTCGAAACCATCATTGGCATCATCAACACAGTGATCATGATGAACCTTTATTGGTGACTCAAGGTATGCTCAACATTGTAGATGTAGTGAAAATCCCAATGAGGCATATGAAGGATAGTCGGATCAAGCACCTAGATATGAACAATATCCTGAGATTTGAAGGGGGATACAATTATGATCTGCAGACACATCTATAAGCTTTTCAAGATGCCTATGCCTTATAGAACATAGAGAATGAGTAGCAAGAACTCAAGCTTTTCCCAAGGACACTCATTAAGGAAGTTGAAAGCTGGTACTAGTTCTTAGAGCCAAAATCTATTCACAAATGGAGTACCATGTTAGAACTATTCAATGACAAATACCACATGTACTCCAGAGTGTCTAATTTGAGAAGGAAAATCCAAGGATGGAAAAAAGGAGCACATGACCCTTTGGATGCCATCATGGGTTGATATTATTCACTCTTACATCGATGCCCTGGCCATGGTTACTCTTAGAGGGAACAACTTTGCCACATCATAGATGGGCTTAGAGCAGAAACAAGAAGAACCCTTGGCATGTATGCCCAAGGAAGGTTGTCTGAAATGAGAGCTCATCAAATCCAAAGGTTAATTGAGCAGGTAGTAAAAAAAGAAGGTGAGCTACGAAAAAGGGAAAGTGCTAAAGAGTATAATAGGGATCCTTCCATTAGAAAACAAGAGGTCTAATTTTGTGATGAGGAGGAATCACCACTTGATGAAGTGGTGAATAAAAAGGCCTTGCCCATCCAAAAATCTATTTATGATATTTTAGCTAAGGTTGACAGGTTATGGGATTCTTTGGATGAAAAATTTCAAATCACTTTGAAGATTGCTGAAGAATCTAAAGAGCAAAATAGTGATTGAAATCGTAGGAGGCCAAAAGAAGTTGAACGTGCCTACTAAAGAGGTAAGGGAAAATTTGCTATAGTAGACAAAGTTATGGAGTTTGACTTTGATGATGAAATTGAATGTGAAATTTGCCAATACGAACATCCAAAGGGATGTTGCCTTGTGGTGTCACACTTACAAGAGTCTAGAGTGTATGCATTGAATCCTCACCTAGCACATAGGAAAGATCCAAGATGATTACCTTACCCTCAAGGCAGTCCAAGATAGTTCCACCAACAACAACAATCTTACTACCCAATTGGAACTCCTCCACAACCTTATGAATAGTACCAATAGTGGTATCAATCACAATTGTGGGGAATGCCACCGCCAAGGCAACAGTACCCTTATAGGCAACTAGATCCATATGGGTACTATGTTTAGTAGCCCGTCTCCCCTAGAAATTAAACAAGTCATGCATCATTCCAGCATCACTATTACCCTTCAAAGTACCACCGAACACATTCATCATCTACTTGAGGGAAAAACCCATATTCATATCCTTATCATCCTTCACATCCCTTTATACGTACACCTCCACCTTCAACTTAATTACTTCCTACTCTGTCTATGTAGGTGAGATTCCTTCATAGCTACAACAATGAAATGCTACAAGGGCTGTACACTCACAACCAGTTTTTCAACTAAGTGGTCTGAATAATCGATGAAGGAAATGACCTTTCTTCTACCCTAGCAATCCTCTCCAGCCTTCATAACCTACTCCAGCTGATCACCTTGCATCTCTAGCACTCATATCCTTTGCATCAGATACCTTCAAGTGTCCTTCAAACCAAGTGCTGCCTAGGATTCACATTATAATGCTAACTCATGCTATTTTTGACTAGATTAAGGTTGGAAATCTTCCTACAAAAATATCTGACCTAGGCAATCCACTCATCTATCTACAGATTGCTGGACAGGAGCCTTTCAAAGCTCTTCTTGTCTTTGGTTCTAGAGTTAACCTTATTTTCCATGATATGTACAAGGCCTATAACCTACAATCTCTTAAGAAGAGCAACATTCATTTAGAATTAATAGATCAGTCGATTACTGTCCCTTTGTAATTAGTAAAAGACATTATGAACATAGTTTGTGGGTGGTCCTATCCTACTGATTTTCTGGTAATCAAGGTGGACAACTGCAAAAGTGACTTTCCCATCATTATGTGAAGGGCTTGGTTAAGCACGGTTGATGTGCGAATGAGTATAAGGGACCTATCTCTAGAAATATCCAAGGAAAATGAGCTAGGAAAAATTGAAAGAAGCATATTCCATGCATTGCGTACAGTGATAATGGGTGCAATTGCGTGCAAAGGATTTTGTCAATCAAGAGCACATATATTAAGGCATGTAATCAGTGTGCACAAGAAATTAACATTCAAAGGTGTTTGTATGCAGCACCCACAAAGCAAGAGGGCACCCAGTGGCTGATGGCTAATTCAGATAGCAGCACAATATGCATGGAGCCAATTGAGAGCCCAACATGTGCATATGTTAAAGGCATGAACAAAATTAAACAAGTTCCTTCCCAACTCTTTAATGAAGATGATGATACTTGTTGGGGAAAGTTGGAAATCCTTAATCACTTCAAGCAGGAGCCATTAGAGCTAAAAGCTTTGCTGGTCGATATGAAGTATGCATTTTTAATGAATGGTAAACTAGTCATCATTAATGCCAAACTTGCTCCTAAACAAAAAGAAAAGTTTTTGAAAGTGGTGAATAAATGGTCAACAGCTTTCGCTTGATCATATCTAGAACTAACAAAAATTGATCTAAGGATATGCTAGCATCGCATCTACATTGACCCGACCATGAAGCCTAGAAGACAGCTGAAGAGGTGGATAAACCCAAGATTAAAGAAAATCATTAAGGAGGAGATAGAGCAAATCCTCAAGGCAAGGTTCATCTATCCAATTGTGGATAGTAAGTGGGTTAGCCCACTCATAATTGTCCCAAAGAGGGATGGAAAATGACAGGTTTGCATTGACTTTAGGTTGTTAAATTTTCAACCTCACAATTTATCTCACAGTCCATGTCACTAATAGGTGAAAAAAAAATTGTCTAATAATAGAACAATTAAAACCGTACTAGAAGTATAGAGATATTTGAATTAAAATCAATATCTATAATCCTCTTCTTTTTTCATTTTACTAAATGGAATCCTTTTGTATTTACACTTGTGTTACTAGTCCCTAGTAAAAAGGTCTTTTTTTTTCTAAATAGGAATCTCATTTAGATATAAAGAGTTTACCAACACCTTCAAATTCAAAAGGATTAGTAAAAGGTTAAAAACTTGTTGAAGAATATTTCATGTGTGCTTACTAAAAATTACCATTATTTACCTTTTTTGAAAATTGTTATTTTTTTTGTTCATAAATAACTTTTTGTTTTATTAAGAAGAGGATAAATCCAAATAACATGGCCTTCATGATAACAATAGTTATAACATTTTCTTAAATTATAGTATTTAAGTTTCTAGAAAAAATGTTAATTGTTGATGAGCCGTGATATCGCATCAGCCACGATATCGCAGCCCATCGCCAGTTCTATAAATAAGAGGCGGCTTTCCTTTGTTCACTCATCTAGATCTAGACCCTTAGCCAAACTATAACAGTTTTACCATTCTAGAGTTAGAATAATTTCCATGTGCCCGCAGTAGGAGTCTCAAAGTGAACGGATCTTTATTCGAGCAAATTGTACCTAAGCACACATTTGTGTACAACAATAAAGACAAACTTTCTGATAAACCTTGCAGCATATGAACTAAGCTAAATAGGATTTAATTACTGTTAAATGTTTAAATGCTTTCTTAGATAATTAATCTCTTTGAACCCTTGACTCTCCTAGTTAAGTGCATTCAGTAGGACTGCTTTGAGCATGTGTGTAATGCTTGGTAACCCAGTAATGAGTAGCGTTTGGTAATCCTAGTAGCGTTGCACTGGTTTAGGGTGTGTGTAGCAAGTGGGGACGGATACTGTTGCTAGGAAAATTAGAATCTAGTTAGTGAATAGTTAATATAAGTTAGTCACTTAGTCTCTTCACCCTCTCCCTATTAGCATAGGCATTAAAAAGATAAAAGACATAAAAATCATATACCTTTGACTTACTTAACCATACAACTGTGACAATACAAGTAAGTCTAGGAAGACAACGATTGATTAACCTTAAGTGTTCCATTAAGGCGCATAAGTACTTAGTCCTTGGAGTTCGACTGGATCGTCTGTGAGACACTCGTATTCGTATGGTTGAGTGTAGGGGTACCTTGCCACTCATCATTGGCACCGTTGCCGGGGACTTAGTTATTTGTGCGCTACGTAGAACATAGGAAATCATTCACATTGTTGGGAGCTAGAAAGAACCCTTAGGGTTAATCAAGAGAAAAATAACATAATGGTAAATAGCACACCAAACAAGGCTAAAATATTTTCTTCTTCGAACAAAAGCACTTCACCACCTAGGACCAACACTAGAGACAGTCGACGGCACAACACACATAACCAAAATTCACTAGTTCCTTAACAATTCAGTATGGTATATATTCATCACGATGAATATATACCTGACTTTACCTTTGTCTTCCATCAAGATGAAAAATTGCGTTGGAGAAACTTGGAGGGTAACATAGTGTTGCCTCCAGATAGAGCAGCCCCCAACATGCTCCTTCATGCCCTTGCACGAATAGGCATGTCATAATTATACGCTGAGTACATTGCATGCAATTACAATGTAAGGGACTACCATCCCACAAAAGCACAGTGTCAACAAGACTTTTGGCAAAAGAGTTACCACACATCTTTGAAGGGCAAAGGCCCTCTAATGCTTCATCCATCTTAAACGAAATTGAGGGTGGTATACTTGTTTTCATAGGTTCTCCACAAAATGATGTTCCCCCTCCTAACGATGGTCAGGAGGTGGTGTATCAGATCTTGCACTCCACGATTCACAACCTTGGTTCTGATCCCCACGAACACCAAGTGTTCAACGAGGGAACACAAACACATGATAAGGGTGAGCATTCTGATCATCATCACGATCGAGGTCAAGACCACTGAAGAGAGGGTAGGAAACATCGTCATGGCGATGGTTCTCCTTCTTCTTCACCTTCATCGTGACATTCACCCTCTCCTTCAACATCAAGATGTAGTCATAAGGAACCTAACCATGAGGATAAGTGTAAGCAAAGTGAGAAACCTTGACAAGAGAGTCAAGAGCGAGGATGAGGGCACTCTAGAGATTAAGGCATGGAAGAAGGGAAAGTAGGGAACTGCGTAGACATCATAGAAGCTATGAGAGAAATGACCACAAAGAACCCCTACTTGCAACCCAGAGCATGTTAGACATTACGGAGGTCATTATAATTCCTACAAGGCACCAGAAAGATAGCAGGATTAAGAGATTAGACATGAATAACATCCCACAATTTGAGGGGGGATACAATGCCAATCCTTAGAACCATTTACAGGCATTTCACAATGCATGTGCCTTGCAGAATATTGAGAATGAGTGGAAAAAATTAAAGTTGTTTCCAAGGACACTAGTAAGAGAAGTAGAAAGCTGGTATCAGTCCTTAGAACTGGAATCCATTCGAAGGTGAAGTACGATGCTAGAACTATTTAACTATAAGTATCAAACGTACTCCCGGGTGTCCAACCTGCGAAAGCAAATCCAAGGATGGAAGCAGGGAACTCATGAATCCTTGGATGCTACCATGGGCCATTATTATACACTGTTACATCGTTGCCCAAGCCATGGTTACTCGTAGCAGGATCAACTATGTCATCTTGTAGATGGACTTAGGCATGAAACTAGGAGAACCCTTGGAATATATTCCCAAGGAAGATTATCTGAGGTTAGGTCCCATCAGATCCATAGATTTCTAGAGCAAGTAGCTAAGGAATAAGGAGAGCTATGTAAGAGAGAAAGCGTGGAAGTGTATAACCATGATCCTTCCCTTCAAAAAAGGGGAGTAAGATTCTGTGAGGCGGAGGATGAGTCACCACTCTAAGAGATGGTGAATAGGAAAACCTTTCCGCTTCAAAAATTAACAATGGAAGTGTCGGCAAAGGTAGATCAAATGTGGGACTCCTTAGATAGTAGACTTGCAACCATTCTAAAAATCGTAGAGGAGTCTAAGGAGTGAAGTAGTGACCATGATAGAAAGAAAATGAGGGATTTGGACCATGCACATAACAAAGGTAAGGGTAAAATGACCATCACTGAAGAGGTTGTGGATTCTGACATGGACAATGACAGTGGATGTGAGATATGCTAGTATGACCATCCTAAGGGATGTTGCCCAATAATCTCACATCTGCAAAAGTCTAGGGTGTATGCACTTAACCCACGACTTAACAAATGGCAAGCACCTCAACGGTTAGCTTATCCTCAAGGTAACCCAAGGTAGTTCCACCAACCCTTAACGTATTATCCAAGTGGAACTCCACCACAACCTATCAAGCAACACTAGCAGTGGAAATACCCACAGTCATGGGGGATGCCATCGCCAAGGCAACAATACCCTTACCGGCAACCGAATCCATATGGCTACTACGTGCAACAACCAATCTCTCCAAGTAACTCTATTGGTCACGTGACCCCACAACATCACTACCAAGCTTGGGAGTACTATAGGACTCCTCCTAGGAGAGACACACCACATGCATACCATCCTCCAAATCCACCCGTAACTCTTACACCAATTGCTCCATTACCACCCGCTTCAGCAATGCAAAGGGAACTCCCCACTCAACCACAGCAACGCAATGCTACGAAAGCTGTAAACCTTCAACCCGCTGTTGGTTCTGACAACCATACAAGAAGAAGACCTTTCTTTAGAACCAACAGTCCAAACAGGCTCTCACAACCACAAGCAGTTGAGCCTCCAAATGCTTCTCCATCAAATAAGGCTTTAGAGCTCCCTTCAAACCAAAAATAGAGCTCAACGCATATGGTTATGTTAAGACATACTGTCACTGATTGGATCAAGGAGGGCCACCTTTCTAGGAAATTCTTTGATCCTGGAAGTCCATTGATTTATCTCCAAGTCACTGGGAATGAACCTTGTAAAGCTCTTCTGGACTTAGGTTCCGGAGTCAACTTGATATCGCAAGAAATGTATAAAGCTTGGAACCTGCCTCCACTAAAGAAGAACAATATTTTCTTAGAGCTGGCTGACCAATCCATCACTATTCCCTTGGGACTGGTGGAGGACATCGTTACCACTGTGTGTGGTTGGTCATACCCAGCTGATTTCCTAGTAATACAAGTCAACAATGACAAAGGGGACTTCCTAATAATAATGGGAAGGGCATGGCTAAGTACCGTAAATGCATGCCTAGGAATCTGTGATCTTTCCCTGGAAATATCTAAGGAAAACACTTGTGGGAAGATCAAGAAGAAGAAAGTTCCATGCATCACATACAGTGATACAGGGTGTGATTGCGTACAGGAATGTTCAGCATTGCTTGCATGCAATCGGTGTGCACTAGAGGTTAACATACAAAGGTGCTTGTATGTAGCAATCACACAACAAGAAAACACCCAGTGGTTGATAGCTAATCAAGAGAGCCACTCACCAATATGCATGGAACTAACTGGGGGAACAACTTGCACTCACGCCGAA
>MNCI01002675.1:68775-79413 GCA_015680685.1 Gnetum montanum | reverse complement strand
GTTGTATCTCATTACCTGGTTCTTAGTGGATTTGAATCTCGTTACGTTGGATCTCATTGCCTGGTTTTCATGTACACTGTAATTTGCTACCCTCGTTTTGATACGTTGTGCAAAATTATTAGCACATTGAAGGATAGGTCTTCCCTTTCTTTCTTCTTGGTATGATCTCTAAGAGTATAAGATACGATACAGTTTAAACCATCGCTTTTTGGTCATTATTATATATCTTGGTAGGATTGGGTCAATCCTAATGTAAAGCGAATCTAAGGATTTGAATCAAATACAATAACAAGTAGTGGCTTTAAGAAGCTTATTGTTTGATTTGTTTTGGCGCAAGTCATTTATGGGTTAGTAAGCCTAAATAAATTTTTATCTTATAATATGGTAACATTAAAAAAGATTTCATCCATAAAGTTAAATGAAAACCATCACTAAGGCAAACACAGTTATAGCACTTACAGTTTAGTAAACATGGTTGGTTCCAAATTTGGGCAACCAGACAATTGGGCTCCCTCTCTGCCAAGGGCTGGTTCATGTGGTGGATAGTCCATCTGCTGCCAAGGTTATCCAGATGTTCTTTCTGCGGCTTTCTTGTCTTGCTCATTTTGGGAAATGTTAGGGGAGATGCTTCTTCCTTCATATTTTCAAAGTACTCGACCAATTTCTTCATGCTTCCAGCCAATGCAGGCCATTTAGTTTGGGGCACAAAAATTCTTAGAATCATAGCAAAATCCACTGGTTGTTTTTGTTTTCATGCATTCAACTACCCAATCATGCTAACACATTTCATAAATTGTTTCGGTGAAAAAAAAATAAAACAAAATATGGCAAAACTAACATAATGGCCCAGGAAAATGCAGACTCTGATCAATGGTCAGGAAACATGGGATCATATGTAAAATGATAAGATGCTAGCCTTGGTAGCAACTCACAAAAAAGTCCATGCGTAGGTTGGATCCATGTACCGACAGCAATTAGGCTTATCGGTTCGCAAGAAATAAAATTAGTCCGCTACTTGGGCCAGCAAACTATCACCACAAAATCTTATGTGTTGCCGGATACATGTTGAAACGATGTTCTGAAGGATATAAAAGACCCAACCAGAACAACCAGTTATTTTCCAGTTTGTTAAGGCCAAAATAGAGACTAAATACCATGCATAAATTTGAAAAATCGCAAACACATTGGCACCTTATGCAGCAAACAGAGGCTACTAAAAAAAAGAACAAGAAAGTCAAAAATTGCAAGAGAATCCAAACGTACCAATACTAATGATGGATTCCTGAAGCAACCTTGGATCCTGGGTCATTATGTTCACCATTTTCTCTGTCAAAATTTAACACAAGATGTGGCCAAATGGAGGTAAAGGTATTACTCATGCAAATTTCAGTATTACGGAAGTTGGAATTGAAGAAGAAAATATTAGAACAGAGAGATTCTTTCAACCAGCGCACGCATTGCTGGTTGTTACAAAGGTAGCATTTTCTTGTTTTTCAAGTTGTAGGACCTGAGTCTAAGCTTTAGGATAATCACTTGTAAAAAGTATTACCTAGGTTCAAGCTAGCCTCCCTAAAACCACCTTAGCAAAATGAGCATTAACCATTAACCTCTCTGGATAGTTTGATCTACAAATCTAGCATTTCATGGTTTCATATATAATCCCATGTTTTCTTATCAGAAGCAACATTTTCCTTTTCGCCATTTTCGNCCCATGTTTTCTTATCAGAAGAAACATTTTCCTTTTCGCCATTTTCGCTGTCAAAATACAACACAAGTGGTTATCAAATGGAAGTACAGCTACTGAAATTTGAGTATTAAGGAAGTTGCTATGGAAGAAGAGGAATCTCATAATAGCAAGAGACCGATGGTAAAGGAAGTTGCTATTTAAGAAGAAGAATTTCAAAATAGCAAGCTAGCATCATATATAATGCCATGTAACTATTGATCAGAAACTGCATTTTCAAAACATAAATAAAGATATATATATCCATAGATTGAGAAATCTACAATAAATGTCGAGGTAATATTGAAGCCTATTCAATATGGGATTTGGATATTTGATCCAATGAAGAGTTCTATTTTTTTATTGATTTTTTTAGTTTAATATATTGTATATTGCTAATTTTGATGCCAGCAAAAAACTAAAATTTATATATTTGATTTTCCACTCTAATTGAGGTCTTAGATGATAAAAAATGGAAAATGCCACTATTGATGTCAACATTCCCATGCTAGCATGCGGCCATGATTGATAATGTTTGATCCCATGAAAATTAAGAATTCTTGAGTTTTAAACCCATACAAATTATTTTCTTAGCTGTAGTTGGTCCAGCTATGTGTTATTGGCAATTAAATTTAATAGCATGCTTTCTCCAAAATCTTTTTCCTTTTTTATTGAATATGAATTTTGAGTGGTTCAGAAAGAATGTGTGCGGGTAAACAACAATCTTGGGTGAGTACTATCATTGGGCATTGGTTTCTATAATGTTGTTATTTTAAAAGGATTGTTACGACATGGGAGCAAAATAATGCTAATGATAATAATCATAATATTAGCACATTCTGCCTCAGCAATAACAAGGCTGGGTGATGAGCGGTGAGGTACCCCTACGCCCAACCATATCAATCATGAAGCGTTCACATTTGATTTGGTCGAATTCTATAGACTTTATTGTTTCTAGTGGACTAGCCTTTTAAGAAGTGAATCTAGCCTTAAGCTCAACTATTGTCCTCCCAATAACACTTGTGACGTTTGTTGCTATGGTTAAGTGTAATTGAGGCATCTGATTTTTATCAGTTTGTATGTTATGTTTTGGGTGCTCGAAATATAGGTAAAAGGAATTTGATTAACTAATCTAAATTAATTAATTAACTACTATTTAACTAATCCTAACATAAGTATATGTTCCCACTTTTTGTACACATCATGAACCCATGTATCCACTACTGGGTGACCAAAGGCTATGCTACTGGATGTACTAAGCGATAACACTACGTGTTACACTCGAAGTGGTCGTACTTATGTATTTAATCTATCTACCCTAATAATCTCATTAACTCAATTGCTAGAAAATAATTGCAAAATAATTGAGAATAATTAACAAATAATTGAAAATATTGAATGCATTAATAAAAGAGCTAATCTAATCAAAATGTTACAAGGTTTATTAAAAAGCTCATCTTTATTGTCGCACACACTGTCATGCTCAGGTACAACAATGCTCGCATAAAGATCTGTACACTCAATAACTCCTATTGAGGGCACTTAAGGGAAAAATTCTAGCTTTTGAATGGGAAAAATGCAAGAGCTTTGCTACAATTGAAATATAGACTCCCATAAATGTGATGGGTAGGCGCGTATTTATAGGTGATGGACAGACATCGCATTAACAAGGCATCGTTAATGTAGGTCAAAATGTGTCAACAGGGCCTCATGGATGAAGCCTTGTTGACAAATTTGGCTGCATTGATGAGGCCTTGTCAATGTAGCTAACCAAGAACGACTCATCATACCCCCACCACTGAATGAAAACTCATCCTTGAGTTCTTTTACAAAATTTAAAAGGTATGAGATTATTGATTGACTTTTCTTTCAACAAAAAAAACTTGACTGACTTAACAAAAAATGGAGTGCCTGGGTGTACGAATCAACACATTACAAGAATGGTGGTGTTCATGACTCAAAATTGAACACCATGATACAACTCTTCAAAATTTGGACAACACATTCCTTGATGATGTAAAGCTTATTCGAGAAGATCAAACAATCCTAGGCGATGGTGGTTCCTAAGTGTAGTGATCGAAAACATCGGTGGCTAGAACACTGAGAGGTCATCAGGCATACAGCCTAACCCCAAATCCGTGTGAGGGCATAGTTGGAGAAAAACAAAAATAGGGTGCCCTAAATGGTATGGTCAATTAGACAAGAACTTAATCGATGTACAATAACCTTTCATAAATGATCGTTTTAAAGATATTATGTGTAAATTAAGCAATAAGCGATAAACATAAACTGATAGAGAATAATGGAAAAGATGATAATGGCAAAACAAAATGAACAGGCTTGAGTGAGAAGGTGCACCATCCCAAGATCGGGGGTTTTGATCTTTGTTTGGCTGAAGATGTACAGTGTGGACAGGCATAGCTTACAGCGAAGCGATATGGTCACAGCTCCTTGAATTGCTATCAATAGCTTGCTAATAGGAACCTTCTTCTTGCTAGTTTCTTAACCAAAGCTAATCGCCAAAAAGCCACAATGCCAAAATGCCAATCTTAAAAGCAAGTTTGTTGATTTTATCCATTGAAGAGATGCTGGGATGAGAGTGAGCATTTCCAACAAGTTCTGGGGCTAATCAAAGATGTTTTGAGCCTTTCACATGAGTTCTACGCTACTTACACTGCCCAACATATTGGCGTACTGTAAACACCCACATGCCATGCTACGCTATGCTGCATAACGTAGTGTAGCGTACTTGCCAGTCTTGAAAGAAATTTTTCCTAAAAGCCAAGAATACCTGTTTGAGGCTTGGCTAGGCAAGCAACTTTTGCAATTGAAAACCCTACCTTCCATGTTGAAGGGTCTTAGGACCTATTGAGTTCATCATTGGGATGCTTTGATGCTTTGTGCCCTTGCTACGCTATGCAGCGTAGCACAACGTAGTAGCCATTGTGATAGGAATTCTTGTTTGATTTGTAATGTTTTATCCAGAAACTTTGCTTGGGGCCCAAGGGTGAAGTGGGACAGGAAATCTTAGAGGTCAAAGTATGGCCAAGTGCAATTCCTTTGTTGGAACCACTTGACAGAGGACATTCGTGCATTCTATCCTAGCTATGCTATGCTACGCTATGTAGTGTAGCACCTAGTTTGGCCCAAATTCTAACTTACATTGCAAACATTTTGTCAGTCATGTCCTGGTGTGGTAGTAGAGAAAACCTATTTAATGGTTGAAGCATGGGAAAATATGTTTACTCTGTCAGAATTATTTTAGTGGGAATATTATTAGTGTACATCCCTGCTAGGTCGCACTATGCTACATACCGTAGCATAACATAGCACTCAAATTGAAATGATTTCTGACAAAACTTGGCATATTTTGCTGCATAATGTTATTCATGCATTAAGGATGAAGTGGGGCAGATATCCTGGAGGGCTGAGTCATTTTCAATCTGCATCTTTCGTGCTTGATTAGTCTTCTCAAGGCCTGCTATGCTCTGTAGCATAATGTAGCGTAATAGGTCTCATAGTTAGAAAACTTGTCAAACTGTTTCGCTCATCGTGAACACTTTCGGCAACTCCTAGCATGGTCCCTCGGTAGACTGTTAGCTGGGTCAAGTGTCAACCTAGGCAAACTAGGGGGTGTAGCAAGCTTGTTAGACTAGGAGATAGAAAATTTGCTAGACTGTACGATCTACCACTAGTGCCTCTTTCATGCAAACTAGCCTTTTGGCTAGGTGCTACGTTGAATGTGCTACAAAGGATGGTGGGCAGGCCCAAAAGTGGCTTTGCAAGAATTAGGACTTTTGGGGTGCCATATTGTCTGCACGGTATAATATGACACAATGCTTGTATAGATCCTTGCCTAAATTCTAGGACTGCTGAATCATGAGAGTCCCAAAATTTATGGTGTTTCAGTGGCTCCTCTTTGTTGATGTCTGGAGGATCTACCTGAGAGACGTCAACAAAGAATAAGAAAAACCATGAAGAACTAAACACTGACATCGCTCATTAGTGCCCACTTTGACCATGCTTTGCTATGCTTAAGGGTGCTTAGAGGGCAATGTAGGATAAGGGGAGCAGGGATGGATTTAAAGAAATAGGTCCAGGGAAAGGAAAAATGCAACACCTTGAAAAATTATTGCCATAGCATGACCCCTCGTTGGAGTGCTTACNCTTGAAAAATTATTGCCATAGCATGACCCCTCGTTGGAGTGCTTATAAGGGAGTTAGCATGCATGGGTGTATTCTTCGTTGGTCTTTAACCTCTTACTAGAATGCTTCAAGCTGGTTGATTTATGGCCAAAGCGATTGTGAAGCAGCACGCTGTGCCATTTGTTTTAGGCAGTTTTTTTCAGAGCTTTTCTACTCTTTTGCATTTTTTGTACTTTCCCTTTACTATACACCCATGTTCACTTGCAAACAACTTTGTTGTTGTTGCAGGACACGTGTTTCCTCACCAAGATGAGTTGTGTTACATCCATGTGGGGATTTGACCTGCTTGCAGATGCTTCCCATGGGGTGAGTTGTGTTACGCCTATCATAGAATTGGCGGTTGGGCATTCAGAATGGCTTATGTGCATTAGGAAAGCTTGAAAAGGGGATGTGAAAAACTGCAAGTATAGGGAATGACAGTTAAGTTGGCTAAGAGGGAGGGTAGGGTATGCACTCTCAAGTAGCTAGGCTGATTNTGACAGTTAAGTTGGCTAAGAGGGAGGGTAGGGTATGCACTCTCAAGTAGCTAGGCTGATCAATGTGGTTGCTTCGAAGTACTGTAGTACCTTGCTTTCATGGTGAAACACATCTTCGAAAGATGCCCTCTTGGCTTTTCTCTTGCAAACACAACAAAGAGAAAAAAACAACCATTGAGTGAAGTGAGGAAAAAATCCTACTTTCTTTGGACATCGTAAGAGTTGAAAGTGTTGTCTCTGAAATGTGCGATGTCCAAAGCAGGAAGGCTAGCACGGGTTCTGATAGTAGTAGGCCAGAATGATTAGCATTGAACAGAGTAGAAGCGATGGTGATGTAGGCACTTAGGATTCCTCACCCAAGGCAAACATCTTGTAGTCCAACTACAAAGGGAGAAGCCTAATAGTTGAATGCCTTCATGACTCGGATGATGGCAAGGGCTGGTGGATGAAAGCACTATGGTTGGGCCACAATAGTGCTGGGACTCCAGCAGCAGGTGTTGACAACAAGAGCTACTGTTGGGATGACTGGCTATGGTAGCGGTAGCTTTGAAAGGTTAGCAAGATGTCAAATGACATCTCCGAAAGATCAGCAAGATGCCAAGTGATGACGTCCTATATAGTTGATGCATTGACTAGGCTGCATATATGGGGCCCCATATACATGGCCACATCGACGTGGGCCCATTGACCTATCCTTCCTACGTTGATGTGGCCCCATTTATGCAACCGCCTATCTTAGGCTATAAATAAGAGGGTCTTCCGCCTCATTTAGGCACCTTTCTGGTTAGTTGTAGTGAAGCCCTTGCATTTTCTTTCTATAGAAGTTAGATTATTTTCCTAGTGCATGCTCAAACATGAGTGCTAGGATCATCCACCATGAGCATGGAAATGTGGCTAGCAGAGCTTGGTAGGAGTGTCTCTGCTATAATAGCTATAGTATCAGTGGCCAAGTGTGACCACATAATCACATTAAAGTTCTCAGGAAAGTATGCTAAGAACTCTTTGGTCCTAGGCTTGAACCATAAAGAGTCATGATCAAAGACCATGTTGGGAGACAAATTTTTTTCTGCTGGCATACCTATGCAGCAAAAAATCCCAACTAGTTCCACAACTATTAGACTAGGCTTCAGAAAGGTCATGCATAATTAACAAAAGAAGCCATTAAAACACAAGATAACAATGAATAAAATTTAGTAACACTTAAGAAAAATAACAAAGTATAATGTCAACTTGGCAATATAAAATTACACAACCAAACTCATTATCTTCAACCATAAGAAAAAACCAAAATTCAGTTTATTGACATTTCTATAAAGAACCAAGTAGCCTAAAACAATTAGGACAATCCCATAGCTATGAAAAAATGCATACAAGTTACAAATATTTCTATTTCAAGTACTAAAAAATGGAAATAATCTTGTAATAGATTAAACTCCAATCTAACAATGCTTTAAAAATTGTAAAAAATTTAAAACTTTAGCTTGAATTTGACTGAAATTTTGCTAGAAAGACCAGATTATAATGAAACAACTATAGTAAAGACTCTAGGAAAGCTAGAGAAAAACTTTTTAAAAATTCAAAATGCTAATAAGGACTCTTGTACACCATGTAAATGACCTCTAGAAACCCTAAACATAGTTCAAAATAGACCAAAAGTGATTAACACTACCAATGTAGGGTAGGAAGCCTGCAAGCTCAAGAATTAAAATTGCAACTATACAGGAAGTTCACATGGCCACAAAAATTCATGAAAAAATTCTTTAAAATTTTTTGTAAGTCTATGCATCACAAACCAACAAAAATAAACTCAAATCACACTCCAATATTGCAACAACAAGCCTAAAAAATTTTCAAATTATGACCAAGAATCACTTGATTTTTTTTTTTGAAAATACCAAATTTGTAGTGAAACAACTGTAGTAAAACCTTCAAAAAAAATTGTAGAAAGAATTTTAAAAATTCCAAATCTTGTGTGAAGCCCTTCTACACTATCCCAGAAATTTCTAAGGTTAGGACATTGCCAAAAAAATTACGAAGGTAGGACAAAGTTGTCAATTTTTTACCGAAAAAATATCAAAAAATAGAGAAAATGCTATGCATTAGTATATGGAAAAAATCATAAACAACTAATGGGAGCCACAAGAATAGTGATTCTACCTCCAATGTAGTTGTGAAACCTCATACAACAATCCCATTAACTCAAAATTTGCAAATTGTGTGCGATAACGTTAATAGAAATAGCAAACTTTGGCTTTTTTCTTTGACAAATTTATGGCAAAACTGCATAGAATGGGCTTGTAAAGAATTCAAATTTTCATAGAATCTAGCCCTGAATCTGATGAGTGGCGAGGTACCCCTACACTCAACCATATGAAACGAGCGTTGAATGCGCAATCCGGTTGAACTCCGCAGATGGACTAGTTGTGGCACCTAGATAGTTAGCCTTAGGTCGCAGTTCGCTGTCTTCCCACCTAGACTAGTTTTGCATATGTCACGTATGGTTTAGTCTAGATGAGGTGTATGATGTGTTCTAATTCTAACGCTACTCCTGATGGCAGTGGAAAATAATACTAACTAAACTAAACTAAGAGGAAAAGGGTAAGAAAATCTAATCTAGCCTAAGTGCGACGAGCAACCGATTCCTTGATCAACCGTACACATCTTGGACTTCGTGCACGACTGCCACTGGGACTACCGAGAATAGGCCTAGGTACGCCACTAGGATTACCAAGCGCAGACCCCAACTATGCCACTAGGTTACCAAGCGTAGATCCCCCTAGCTACACCACTGGGCTACCAAGCAGTCACACTTAAATGCTCGTAATCAAATCGTACTTGTTTCACTTCTAGGAGTTTAAGGGTGAGAAACTACTTGCGATGAGTAACCGATTCCTTAACTAGCCGTAGACACCCGTGGATGCTCGTAGCCAAGTCGTACTCACACCGCGCTATGAAAGCAATAAATAACATTAAATAAATAACAAATAAATAAACTAAGTGAATGCTGCAATGATGAAGTAATCTCAATCTTTATTACTGGTCATGTGCGTGTCCAAGTACAGCACACTCGAATAAATACACCGTACAATTACATTTACCACATAGTGGGCAGACACGAAAAAAATTCTAACTCTGGAGGGATCAAACCACCAGAGCTTCGCTACACTAAAACTGGGATCCCCAAACAAGGGAGAGCCGCCTCTTATTTATAGACATGGCAGCGGACTACGATATCACGTACACAATATCATAGGGAAGGATGCGATATCGCATCGGCTACGATATCACGGCCTATGCGAACCGCGTCTCATCATACCCCCATGACTGAATAAAAACTCATCCTTGAGTTACAAGGAGAACAAGCTTCAGTGATTACATAGTGGATAGGTATGGGATTATTAACTAGAAGAGGAAATGGACTAATGCCACAGTGTGGGAAGACACAACACAGAGAAAAAAATTCTACAACTACAAAAATGTGGAACTCACGTAGTTCCTGGTGGCGGTGGCTCCTCCAATAGTGCTTTCCCTTTGTCACGTGCTCCGAGCGTTGAAGGTTGATGATGCTGAAGAATAGCCTGGAGCTTCTCCTCTTCGGTCCGAGGGTCTTGTGCCGTCCATGTTGATGCTCCGATGTTTGATGGAGTCGGCACTTCCCACAGATAGGGCAGTTGCAGGAACATCTAATTGGCTTTGACATACCATGCCGCGAACACCCGTCATTCCTCTTCATAGGCTCTGGCTCTATCTTTGTATTCATAAAATTCTATTAGCCGTCGAGCCAAGTCGGTTGCCACATTTTTCTGTCCTTGGTAGCTTTATTTTACCACTGCAAGTTCAGAATTTGCAACATCTAATTTTTCAGCCAACTTCTTCCGTTCTTCAAATTCTGCTTCATATTTGATGTGGGTGGAAGCTACCTGCTACTCGAGCTCTGACCTCGGGCGTCCTACTGTTAACATGGCTAGGTTGGCATATCGAAGGTTGGCAACTCCATGTATTCAATTAAGTCTTGGATCTGTAGGTCCCGTTCTTAATTTCTGCCTCGTTGGCATAGGCATAAGTGTCCAATATGGCCCCCCAATTAGTGTGCTGGGCACTGATGCTGTTGATTTGAGCTTTGGCCATATGGATCTCCTTCTCTAGGATCTGTTTTTACATCCCCACCTGATCACGGAAATGCTCCTTCAACTTCTCGTGTTGTTTAGCCTCATTCTGCCACGTGCTAATCTC
>MNCI01002675.1:29782-51253 GCA_015680685.1 Gnetum montanum | reverse complement strand
GCACAACTCACTTTGACCAATTACAATAGATAAAAGATTGCACAATGAGGAACAAAAATGGTTACACAATGGTTTCTCTTTTCCATATGAGAGTGAAGTCTTTTTATATCCAATATGATTCCAAAATCACTTTGGAATTCATACAATGACTATCTATCAATCACTGGAGATGTCTTCTCTTAAACTAAGATGTCTTTCTACATCAGGCCTTCATTATGGAAACATGTCTTCTTCACATGAAAGATGTCTTCTTTATAGGGAATATGTCTACTATTTTGAGAGACATCTTTCTAGGTCTTCTTCAATTATAGCAAGATGTCTACTATTTTTGGAAGACATCTTTGGAAAAACGTCTCTTCTACAAGGGCCAAAAATGAAACTCCTTGTTTTAATGCTAGGAGTCTTCAAATGCCTCCAAACATGTTTCCATAGATCTTATAACCTCCTAGACTCATCAAAATGATCCAAAAACACTTCAAAACATGTCAAAACATCCAAGAATCATCCTCAACAGAAATAGGCACATTTTTCTTGAATTTTTCATATTCGTCCATGTTTCCTTAAGTCTCAAACTTGCTTGTGAGTCCTTGAGTCCTTTGCTCTTTCTTTTGTAAACACAACAACCACACACACATCCTTGTACTCCATTTTTCCTTAATGTTTTGACATGAAAAAAGGTCAACAATCTTCCCCTTTTTGATAATGTCCAAAACTTAAGAAAATGGGTTAGTTTTTATCATAATATCACAATACAAAAGCTACTTCTCCCTCTTTCTGGACATGACCAAAAAGGATGATGTATATAAACCTATATATTAAAAATATACTAGTTTAGAATAAAAACATATAGTTATGGAGAGCCATTGCATAATGAGCATAATCATATTCACATAACGAGCATAACCATTATGACATAAATTTCTACCCTTGTATAGAAAGCACTGAAAAGAATCTAAACATCTCATATCTTATTAAAAGAGATCATTNTTGCATAATGAGCATAATCATGATCACATAACGAGCATAACCATTACGACATAAATTTCTACCCTTGTATAGAAAGCACTGAAAAGAATCTAAACATCTCATATCTTATTAAAAGAGATCATTGACACATGTTCTAATACATCTCAATTCATATTTGCAATAAGGATCTTAGGTACTTAACAAGATATATTCTCAACATACAAAAGGTTAGACAATAAATAGAGCTTACAAGTAAGTTTACATAACATATAAACATCAAGAGCTTTCATCATAAAAGTTCATCTTTAGATAAGGAATTAATAAGTGTCCTTTTTTACAACATTACCAGATGAATACGCTCTTCCTTGCTCATTTTTAGCTGGGTTGAGTTAAAATATAAAGTTTTGCTACTTAAGTATCTTTTGGTAAAATCCTCAAGAGACTCCCCCTACACTAGTGTCCTCTTGGAATAAGTATAGGCTTCTACTACATATTTGTAGATTCTAATGCTTTCTTTGAACCTACTTTTTGGATAAACTTATTGTTTTCTCATCAAAGTACTATTTCTACAAATCAATATTAAGATCAAGTGTGGAGACTATGGTCTTCCATTACTAAATCCTTTCAACAAAGAATATGAAAATATTTTTAATGTTTATTTCAATTAATTTCCTACTAGATAATTAACAAGAAATCCCTTTTTAAGGAAAGCCACTACAGTCTACAACTTTTGTAATGCATCTATTTGTCGAAACGTCCATTAAAATCCATACGAGATGACTCAGAGAAAATAGTAAATGTCTTGCTCGATTGTAGATATATCAAAGTAGACGTATACTTTGAGAGAGAGATATGTCTTCTATTACAATGAGACATCTCAAATGCAGGTGATACATCTAACTATTAGAGTAGACGTCTATCTTGCTAAGGCCAAAAATAAAGATGCTTATTTTGAGATCAGGAACCTCTTAACACATTTAACAAGTCACCATAGCCCTTGAAAACTTATAGACTTGTCAAAATAAGTCTAAAACATCCTAAAACATGGCATAAAACCTTGAAATCATTAGAAAAAATCAACATAAGAAAACATACATAAACATCATACATTCATTGATAAATACACAAGAGCTAGGAGATGTTCCCAAAAATCTAGGGTGTCACACGAAGATCAAGTTTGAAAGAAAGACCTCTCATAAAGATAGCAAATAATTCATATGCCTAAGAACATCCTTTTGTAAAGTAGCTATCTTCATAACCAAACTTTAAGATTTCATAAGGAAGTAATAATGCCATAGGTTAATTAAGAGTTTGAAGCACAAGGCATATATGTTTAAAAAGTAATAATTGTTCAACAAAGAGCTTTTGGATCCTCAGTTTTAAACCACTTGAAACCAATAAATTATAAATAATATTTCGAAAGATGATTTATCAATAAAAACTTTTAAAATAACACAAACAATCAACATATTATAGTTCAATAGTCTTGTAAGATTAAGTGGGAATTTCTTTTGGATTTCTAATGATTTCTAATAGCTTCCATTCAATCATAAACTAATATATTCTAATCAAGTCAAGGTATAATGATTATCACTACACTTACTGTTACTTATCTTGCTTGTTGATGAAGTTTAAGATGCCTAGTAAGCTTGAGAATGAGATCCCCCTTTTGAGGTTACTGGTCTCACATAAATTTCATTAATTCCTAAGGCCTGGCTCCCTTTCACAAAATTGTTGGAGAGAGTATTCTCATTCTCATATTCTTTCCTTTTCATTCTCCAAAATTTCCTGACATTCCTATGATCTATTTGTCTATCCCTTTTACCCTGCAAAAAATCCTTTCTAGGCACACTCAAATAAGACCAAGGAATTCTATTACATGATCAAGTTCCCATGTGATAATATTTTAGATTACAGTTCCATTACCTATGCCCAAACCTATTACAGTAATAACATCTAATTTTTCTACTCTATTAAAAGTGATTAAAATAATCAAACCTTTGAGATTCTTTTGGTTGAATTGGAGTTACTTTTGATCGAGAGGTAGTGCCTATTATCACTTCAATCTTCGAAGAATCCTTTTGTTGGGATGGATGTTGTGTAGGTTTTTCTTCTTAGGAATAGCACCCTAGTCCACTTTTATCTTTTTTACATCTTCCTTGTCCAAGAACCATTCAAAGGGACTCCTTCCGTTAACCATCCCTTTATTCACAAGCTTTACATCTACAAGCTCTTCTTTTATCTACTCACACGACTTGGTTAGTTCTTTATTCTTAAACCTAGGATCTGAGATTTCCTTAGTGAGATCTAAAATTGTTGTATTTAATAAAGAAATTTCATGGTACGTTGTTTTTATTTTCTTTTTCAACTTTGTGTAAATATTTTGAAAATTTAAAAGTTCATTACACAGTAAATCAAACCTTTCATCCTCATTAAGTTCATCATTTGAGGTATCAACAACATCATCTATGAGAGCCATACAAATGAGGTGTGAATTCTTTACATCATCCTTCACCTTTTCTTCACTTTGCTCTCCATAATCCAAACTTAAGTAGAAGTTGGTCTTTTTCATCTCCTCATCATTTTTGTCCTTTTGTTGTAACCTATCACTACTAGGACATTCGAAGATCACATGGCCTCTTCCACCACATACTAAGCATTTTATTGAAGATGAGTCAAAATTAGAACTTAAAATTTTTTACCTCTTTCCTTACCTTTGAATTGCTTGGATTTTTATTGATTAAAGCTCTCACTCATCTGCTCAATCACATTGGTTAGTTTTTGAATATTAGCGTTAAGGTCTAAGTTCTCATTCTTGAGATAAAAACATTCATAATTAAGAACTTTAATTTTTATTTCCTTAGCATGTAAATCATCTTTTATCTCAATGCACAAATTTTGGAAGGAAAGAACTTCATGGCAAAATATCCAATACCTTTCTTAAAAGGAAACATCATTCAGATAATCACAAGTTTTGTCAACTTTACAAGCATAGTCTTCTTTATTTCTAAATATAAAGAAGGGAATGAGAGACTTACCTTTATAGTAGATGTGATATATGACTTGAGCACACTAATTGATGAAGCACATTACTCTCGTTTGTCCAAATGTGTCTGATGTTGATTGTCCCTTTCATGTTCACTCTTGAAGATTGATGTAGAGTGCAAGAGTACCAAGCTTTAATACCACTTGAGGATCATTAAACTTAGAATGGGGAGGGATGAATGAGTTGCCTAAATAAAAAATCATTGACATAAATCACACACTAATTTTAATGTGGTTTCCCAACATGAGTATTCCATACTCAAAGGGTAATTCGCAAGCACTCCTTCAAACTTTGTTCCTTCCAAAATGTGGTTTGAAGGGTACCACACCCTATACAAGCTCTAAGCTTTTCTTTGGAGTGATTCAATGCTACGAATCTACTTAATTCCACAAGGTCTTAACAAGCATAGAATGTGGTTTTAAGGATACCACTACCTTTACAACTTGAGATCCACTATGGAGTGTTTTGGGACTACACCAATACTCAATCGCATAGGATCCCAACAAGCTCAAGCAAGATGCCTTTATAAAATAAGAAAAACAACCCCATAGGGTAATAAAATAGAACTATAATCATAAGGAATGAATGCAACTAAGTTGGCTGATCCTTGGTACTTTGAGGCACAACTCACTTTAACCAATTACAATAGACAAAAGATTGTACAATGAGGGATAACAATGATTACAATTGATAGTTCATAATGCTTTTTCTTTTTCGAATGAGAGTGAAATCTTCTTATAGCCAATGTGTTTCCAAAATCACTTCAAAATTTGTGAAATGACTATCTAACAATCACTAGAGATGTCTTCTTCGAGACTACGACATCTTTCTACATTAGGCCTTTATTCTAGAAAGACATCTTCTTTACAAGGGAGACATCTACTATTTCTAAGAGATGTATTTCTGGGTCTTCTTCAATTCTAGCAAGATGTCTACTATTTTTGGATGACATCTTTAGAAAGATGTCTCTTCTACAAGGGGCAAAAATGAAACTATTTTTTTTGATGCTAGGAGTCTTTGAATGTCTTCAAACAAGTTCCCATAGAACTTATAACATCCTAGACTCATCAAAATGATTTAGAAACACTCTAAAACATGCCAAAACATCCATGAATCATCCTCAGTAAAAATAGATACATGTTCTTAAATTCTTCATCTTCGACCATCCTCCCTTGAGTTCTTATGATCCCAAATTTACATGTGAGCCCTTGAGTCCTTTACTCTTGCTCCTATAGCACAACAACCACACAAACATCCTTGTACTTCATTTTCCTTAACATTTTGGAATACCAAAATATCAACAGTAGTTCCCAAGAAAAATGGAAGCATTCATATCTGTATAAATTTCCAGAACCTTAATAAGGCAACCATTAAAGATGATTTCCCATTTCCTAGCATCGAGAAACTTATTGATACCATGGCTAGACATGCCTTGTTATTCTTTATGGATGACTTTTTGGAATACAACCAAGTTAGGATTAATCTAGAGCATGAACATTACATGACCTTCATGACCCCTTGGAGAACCTTTTGTTATACCATTGTGCCATTTGGTCTAAAGAACATAGGTACAACCGATCAGTATGACCTATATATTTAGTGAGTACATGCTAAGGTTGCTTAATGATTATGTTGATGATATAGTAGTCAAATTAAAAATAGCTAATGACCATGTACATGACCTCAATTTAGGACTTCAACAATGCCTAAAATATGAACTTATACTTAATCCTAAGAAATATGTCTTTGGATTTAAAAAAAGGAAAATGCTTGGTTTCATAGTATCCAAGGTAGGGATATGTGTTGATCCTAATAAGGTTAATGCCATAACCAACTTGGAAAAACCTACTAAACTTAAGGAGCTAAGGAAATTACAAGGTATATTACAATTTATTTGTAGATTCATGTCAAGGCTTATGAATAAGCTATAACCCATGAAACACTCGCTTAAGGGAGTTCACTATGAGTGGAATGACCAATGCCAAAAAGCCTTTGAAAATATTAAGCAAGATTTGGCTCAACTAGCCATTATGTATCCACCACAAAAGACAAACCATTTTACATCTACCTTGAAATCTCCAAAATGTCCATAGCCTTTATACTCTATCAAAAACAAGATGATGANCTCCAAAATGTCCATAGCCTTTATACTCTATCAAAAACAAGATGATTGAGAAGAGCTACATGTATACTACTTGAGCCATGCATTGATAGCCTACAAACACAGAGATCCAAAAGTATTGCCTTGTCCTAGTCTTCTCCTTCAAAAAGTGGAGACACTACCTACTTAGAAGCAAGGTTTACATTATATGTAAAGACAACATACTATGGGCCATAATAACCAATATATATGAGAGTCTCCAAATAGCTTGGTGGAAAGCCGTAACAATTTGGTTTGACCTACACTACATCTCCCAAGCTTCAATGAAAGGTCAATTTATATCCACACAACTAACAACATCCCTAGTTGAAGATAATGCAACCATTGATCTCAAGTTCCCTAATGAACATGTCATTTTCAATGAGATACTTGAAGGTTATGAGGCCATCATGCACTTTTATGGGGCTTCGACTACCCATGGGGCCAATGCTTCCACCATGATAACATTACCATCTAGTGTGATTCAACCTTTTTCATATCATTTTCAATTTCCTTGTACCAACAATGTAGTAGAATATGAAGGGTTCATAAGAGAAATGATGGTAACTTGTAATCAATGAATTAAACATTTAATGATAAAAGATTATTCACAACTTGTGGCTAACCAAGTGACTGAGGTCTACGTAGGTAAAGCCAAATATTTATAACCTTACTATGACCTAGCCAAGAAAATCATGTTACAATTTATAGAGGTTGGCATTTAACATATACCCCAAACTAAGAATACCTTAGCTAATGTCATTGCAACCTTATCCCTAAGTGTGACACTAGACGAGTTTAGCAAGTTATCTTCCTTGATGGAGCATTGTGCTCTTCCTATCACATAAAAAACTAAAGGCATGTCTATAGCCACTATAAAAAATAATGTTCCTCAAACAGAGTGGTATGACGATATCAAGTTTTACTTGATGCATGGTGAATCTCCATAGAACCTGACTACTTCTCAAAAGGATACCATATGTAAACGATGAAGGCAATATGTCATTGTAGCTCATAACACATTATGTTGAAGGTCCTATGATGGCATATTATTAGTGCATTTGGGCAACACCAAAGCTCACATAGTCCTTGAGCAAGTTTATAAGGGTATATGTGGAGGACATATAAGACCTAAAGCCATGGCCATAAAGATTAGATGATTAGGATAATATTGGTCCTATATGGAAAGAAACTACCTACAAAAGGTTAAAACTTATGACACATGTCAATGACATGACAACTTAGTACATGTGCCACCAATTGAGTTACACGCTATTCAAATCACATGGCCATTTTAACGATGGAGCATAGAAATTATTGGACCTATAATGTCTAAGTCTCCCACAGGACATAGCTTGATCATCACTGCAATCAAATATTTTAAAAAATGGGTTCAAGCTATTCCTCTAAGGGAAAAAACATCTCAACAAGTTTGTGAATTCATATTAGACAACATAGTATTTTGTTTTGACATATNAGTTTGTGAATTCATATTAGACAACATAGTGTTTTGTTTTGACATATCCTTAACTATAGTCACAAACAATGGACCAAAATTCAGTAGCCAAGAAATGTAAGCCTTTTGTGAACAATTAAGAATCAAGCATTCATTTTCATCATAGTATTATCCTCAAGCCAATGGACAAGCCAAATCAAGAACCAAGATCATTATAAACCTACTTTAAAAGATTTTAAAAATAGCAAATGCAAGTGGCATGAATGACTAGTACATGCCCTTTGGGCTTATAGAACAACCTTTAGAACTATAATTCGTGCCACCCTATATAGCCTTATTTAAGGATATGAAGCTATTTTACCTCTTGAATTATAGGTGCCATCCTTGAGGGTAGCTCTATCAGACTTCATCGATGATAAGCAGAATAAGGAACTGCATACCATCGACCTTGATTTAATGGAGTAGTCAATACAAATGCTTGCTCATATCAAATGGTATCAAGAGAGGTAGAAACAATAGCATCATTGTGATCTAAATAAACAAAAATTCAAAGAAGGAGACCTTGTCCTTAATGTCATTCACAAACATGCAGAAAAGTTCATAGATAATTGAAAGGGACCTTTCTTGGTTACTAAAGCTTATGGCAGTAGGGCATTCATACTAGCAAACATGGATGGAAATGAATTGGCCAATTTACTCAACCATTCCTATTTAAAACCTTCTTATGTCTAATGCTAACATTTTTTTCTATAGTTCTTGTTCACCTTTGTTTATGGACATGAATGAATGATGAACATCAATAACCTTTGTAGCCTATAATAAGTAATCCTATGTGACCTCTTATTTTTCCATTTTTGGCATAACAAGATACTACAAGCTTTGTATAAATATGTGAAACAAAGCATAAATTTCTCATGTTCTATTGATTGTAACTAATGATGGCCTATATTTTCTAACTACCACATGTGGCCTTAATTAAGCTATTGTGCACACATGTATTCTTTGATTTTTTTTTCTTATCCTCTTGGAGTTATTCTTTTTAGATGAAGCCTAAAGTCATCACAAGAGTGCAACTCATCACAAAAGTTAGTTATGATGAAACCTCAATACATGAGGTCTAGTTATCTTGTTCCATTATGCCAAGAGTGCTTGCTTCACATCACTTTTGTTACTCCTCTAGAGCCATAATCCCATACCCCAATTATAGCCTTCCTTGCCCTGATAACAGTGAAGGCCTATGTTTCACATCCATGCACTATGACCACATGACATCTTCTTTAACATACTTCACTTTTAAGTTTGTTAAATGTAACACATCTCATTCAATAAGAAAAAAAATAAAAATTTAGCCTTGGCAATGAAAACCAAGGAAGGTTTCACCCCATAAAAAAAGGAGGGGAAAATGAAGAAGTAAATTTCTAGGAAAGCTAAGAGGCCAATGAAGCCTAAAGTTAAATTAACAGCTTCAAGCAAACAAAGGGAGAAGCCTAATTACCAAAGAAACCCAAGAGTGGATTACTAGTTCCTCTAACACATTATCAAGTAGTCAGTAGTCTAAGCACCAAGCATGAAGATCACTTTGATCAACTAGTGATGAACCATATTTTTCCTAGCTCTCATATCAAATATCTGATATCAAAGCCTTGATATCAGATATGCAATATCAGGTCCCAAAAAGTGATGTCGAATATCCAATATCATGGGATGTGTGCCAGTGTATAAATATAGTTTTTGAGCACACAGTTTCAGGAATTTTTTTGTCATAGCATAGCATAGCTCTTGTAGTTTCTTTTCTCTAGAGTTAGAATACTTTCCAAAGTGCCTATAGTAGGAGCCATTGAGTGTATGGATCATTATTCGAGCACTATTGTACCTGAGCAAGGTAGAGTGTGCAACAATAAAGATAAGCTTTCTGATCGAACCTTACAACACCTTGGCTAGGTTAAATATTTTATTCATGCATTTAATGTTTTGTGCAATTTAATTTAATACTACCAAGGAATTAAGCTAAATTAATCTAGCTAGATTAAATAGCAGTTAATTAAGCACATAAGTATGACTGCTTTGAGCATGCATATGACACTTGGTAACCCCAACACTGCTTAACATTTGGTAACCAGACAACATTATATGTGTTCAAGATGTGCATGGAAAGTCGGATAGGATACTTATGTTAGGATAGTTAGTTATTAATTAGTAATTAGATTAGTTAAAGTGGTTCATAAATTAAGTTTCAACTTGTTGTTAATCATAGATGAATAAAATACAAACCAATAAAAATCAGCCTTCTCAATGACACTTAACCATACAACTAAGCTCCACAAGTGTAGTTGTGAAGACAACAATTATCACGATTAGATTTCATGTCCCGGAACCAATGTACTTGGGAACTTAAGGTCTACATAATTTGACTAGATTGCGCATGAATGCTTGTGATCCATATGGTTGGGCATAGGGCTACCTCACTGCTCATCAACTAGAATGTCACTGTTGTACTATGATCATGATGTCAACATTTGGAATTCTTTATTAACCTATGTAACCATTACCCAATAACCGATACAACCTTTATCTTATCTCAAACTTATAAAATTCCATCATGACCTTATTTCACAATCACAAGCACTCCTTGACATAGTTTGACAACTACAAAATCAAGCATGGAAAGGAAGATTTGGTAATAAAACTCNCTTGACATAGTTTGACAACTACAAAATCAAGCATGGAAAGGAAGATTTGGTAATAAAACTTGTAGTGATGTTTCACATTCTTTGTTGATGTCTCTTAAGTCAATCCTCAAAACATTAACAAAGAGGGGCCAATAAAACACCTCGAAAGAAAATTCATGTTGTAGACCATAATTAAAATTCTTTGTAATTTGGTACAAAAATAAAGATAGATACAACTGCCTTATTTTCTCTGAAAATCATACATGTTGGCTTTATATTGCTAGAATTTAATGTATTTTTTAATGTAAGAATTGGGATGTGTATTCCACATGCTACAAATCCCATGTATTCTAGCTTGTGGAGGTTAAAACGCTTCACATGTTATAGATGCCTTATATTCCAACTTGTGCTAAAAGATGCTTTATAGGCTATGAAAATCATTATTTTCACCTCATACGCTAGGACTCTTGACCCCACATGCTAGCCAACATGTGAGGGTAGCATGTGAGATTTGGACTTTAATCTCATACACTGGGCATTCCAGGCGCAAATGCAAGGTAGCATGTGGGGGCAGTGTGTGAAAGGTAAAAATTAGATAACTTTGCTCACATGTTGCATGAATTTGTTCCAAGTATGATAGAATTTGCTAGGAATCTATCAACAATCATGGTAGAATTAATTAGCACTAAATCAAGACATCAACGATCTATTTAAAAAAGAAATTACTTCATTGTAAGGACTTTTGGAAAATTTGCATTTGAGCTAAACTTGAGACTTTTGAAGTAGTGCATATTCCCAAGAGTCAATAACTAGTTTCTTCCCTATCAAAAATAAAAGTAGTGAAGAAAACATGTAGCGAGTGGAGTTTCAAGGGGCAGATTGTGTTGGATACTCGAGGATAGTTCCAATTATAGAACACATGCTACTAGCTATATTGAGTTCCAACCATCTTTCTTTGAAGCCCTTGGGCATTAGACTTCCAAAGTTTTTATTTTCTAAACTTTGGTTCTACCAATTCTTTCCATGGTTTTAATACAAGTTTGTAGTTTCTTGTGTTTTCTACATCTGTTTTTCTACATTTCTTTGTGCTTAGGTCTAGAAATTTAATTACCATTACAATACATTTTCGATTTTTAATTCACATTTTAGCAATAGACTTCTAAGTCCTTGGGTAATCGACAAGATCATCCAAGGCACTTTGGATCCTTTTCTACAAGGCCTGCGGATCCAGAGGTAAAGCTATTCTATGCTAAAATTTCAGGAGTTACAACACCAAATTTTTTAGGTGCTACAAAGACTTTCTTAGTCTATTCATTTTTCACCATGACCATGATGTCAACATTTGAGATTTATTATTAGCCCATGTGCTCATTCCCTAATAACCAATGTAGCTTTTATGTCATCTCAAACTTATAACATTCCATCATGACCTTATTTCACCATTGTGAGTACTCCTCCACATGGTTCGACAACTACAAAATCAAGTGTGAAGAGAGAGTGTTCATGATGAAATTTCGACAGTGTTTCACATTCTTAGTTAAGGTCTCTTAAGTCAATCCTCTAGCTATCAAGAAAGAGGAACCAATGAAACATCCCAAAGAAATTTTACAATTTGCATAAAAAAAGTCTCAAAGCCAAGAACTTGCATTGTCATTTGATGAAAATTTAAAGGCAAAAATAATTTCCTATTTCCCATGAAAATCCTGCATAACAACCTTATTCTTGTAAAATTTTGGACATTTCTTCCTATATAAAGATGGAATTAAGAACCCACAATGCTAGAATTCCATTTAAGCCAACATGTGAAGCTTAAAATGTAAACATGTTGAAAACATTGATAACAAATAGACAACACTATTGGTGGCATATACGCTAGAGTTTGGGCAAAAAAAAATAGCCCTAATATGCCATCAAATTTGGCAAGAAAAGTCAAAAATGTTGTTTATTAATATGCTATACTTTTTGGGTGGTGAAAGTGCCAAATACATTGTTATTTCATGCACAAGAGATGAAGAACATTGATGGATCATACGTTGCAGATTTTGGCCATCAAAAGCTTCCAAAATGTTGCAAAATTTGTTAGAAATTTGTTAACAATCATGGCATAATTAACTAGCAATAAATCAGGATACCCATAACCTATTTAAACCAAAATTTACTTCATTGTAAGGACTTTTGGATTTTTTCCAACTCCTTCAAACTAGAGACTTTTGAGACAGATAGAAATTCAAGAGTCTAGAGTCATCTTCAAGAGCATTTTGTTGGAGCATAGAGAACCTATTGTAGTGTATGAGTGAGCTAATGAACCAAGCCCATTTGGAAGGACTACAGGATACACATTGCCCATTCATAAGTCAAAATTCCTTTGTCATTTTTCAGGGACATGTGGAAAAATTATAGTTTTAAATTTTGTACTCTCTAAACCTTATATTTTTACAACATTAATACAAATCATTTCCAGTGTTTTGGTTCATTTCCTCATTATTTTGTGCAATTGTATTTCAGCATAGGTTTTTTTGTTTATGCATTTTCTCGCTTATTTTTATCACAATTTCATCCCAATAATAGATCTCTAAGTCCTCAATTAATCGACAAGATTGTTTAAGGCACTCTAGGTCCTTTTCTAAAGCTCATTGGATCTGGGATTAAACTATTTCATATAGGTATTTTTGGCCTTTCAACACCAAAGCTTTCTATTGCTACAATGGGGATGCATCGATGTAGCCACTTGACATATGATGATTTATGACTCAACTATTTAATATAAAAATTTTCTTTTATTAAATGTTATGTCACTATGAATATTTAATCATGCTTATTTTATGTTGTATTATGCATATATGACACTATTCATAGAATATTTAGGATCTTATCCCTTCCTAACCCATACCACTTATAATTTTTTACCATCAAAACTAGAATTCTAAGTTTATTTTAATTAAACCTAAATATATGTTAGAATAGCCTTCTTAAGAAAGTGCATTAAGTTGATGTCCTACTTAAAATTTAGCCTTACCAATGTGTTTAGGATGTTTTAAGACTTTTGGTTTAGTCCTTGTTTTACTACAATAAATTTTGTGAAAATTCCATGTGGAATATAGGCTTTAGATTAAAAAATCATGTTATAAGCCCTTCTTCCCTCTTTCAAAAATCATGTTTCATATCATGAACATTTGTATTTGTATAGGTAAGACTTATGTATTTTATTGAAATAAAAGAAAGCATGCATGCACATGTACCCAAGATATGTGAAATGAAATTAAATTAAAGTTTTATTATGTTCAAAGACATATAGGATCTATTGGACAAATATTACATTTTCATAAAAAGTAAATATACACTCTACAAGTTGACCAAGCACCAATGGAGATAGCAAAAAAAACCATACAAGTTTTTTACTATAATATTATAATGTTTTCTCGAATGGGTAGTCATAGCATAAAAAGGAAACACATGTAACTCATCTTCAAGTGTTCTTGACCTACACAACCTATAAATGCACTCTTCTCTAGGGAGTTGAATCTATCTTTTGCTTTCAATTCTAAGATGATGAGACCTAAAGTGAAGCTTGCTAATAGCATTCTGGATATGTATTGCTTTGAATGTGTTGCACCCCCCACATAAATAGGTCTTTACCTTTCTCTACACTCCATTTTTATCTATGGAAGACCTAAGTCTAATGGGTTTGAAAGGAGAGAGAATATTATAGGGGATTAGGAAAAGAAAAGAAAGAGAAAAAAATATTTTAAAGTACTATAGAACTTTTGTCAAAAGGCTTAATTTATTTTTCTAGCTATGATGTTGTCCTATTTTGTTGAAAATTTATACACTTCCTCCTTATTGCCGAAGTCTTTGCTATTATTTTTTTCTTTTTATTATTAAGTCAAGATGCTGGCAAATTTTTGTTGTATTAGGTTTTTTTGTATAGAAAATATATTGAAAATCTATCCAACTTATTGTATGAATTTTTGGTAATTTTTTAGGATATGTTAAATACTACCAAACTTATCTCTAAAATATTTCATGATTATTTAAGGTTACTTCTTGGTATAGGATGGGATTTTATTCATGTTTTTTTGGAAATGATATATATATTTGTGATTGAGTTTTACTCAATTGGTAGTGAAAATTGTAACTCTTTGAGATACCCTTGTTTGCACATACTAGTTAAGTATTTCTTAATAAGTCCCATACCACAATAACATGGTTTAAGATAGATCTCTTGCCTTTGATTTGATTGTGGATTCAAGCAAGACCATGACACTGAGTAGTTGAGTTTACTGGTGTGTAATGAGACATAGTCAAGACTTGGCCTTTCAAGATCTATGCCATAATTAACTGATAAGTGGTGAGGTATGCCAATGCCCAACCATACGAATCACTAAGGCATTCACATGTGATTTGGTTGAATTTTATGGACCTATAGTACTCCAGTGCACTAGTTCTTCTAGGAAATGAGATGGGCATTGATGCGCTTCTGTGCAGGCTCCCGAATCTAACACGAACAGTTCGTGAAAATTTATCCAAAAATCGTGAATCTCCTGTGCATAGATTTAAACATTGTATGCATGTATTTCTAAGTAAAACAGAATTGTGGAATACCTTGTTGTCAAACTCTGTTCTTTGTCGAGTTCTATTTTCTGTGTGAAGCTTCAGTGGATTTATTGGCAAATCCTGTAAAATGTTTAATTTAATTTCTTATGCGAAAAAATAATAATAATAACAATTTCCTTGTGTGGTTGACCCATTAGATGATTAACTATCATCATTTTATGAATTTAGTATGTTACCCTAGGTTCATCTATCGTGAATGATACACCTTGAGCTCTAGGAATTCTCAATTTTTGCTCCTCCTGGAAACTTAGGAACAGTTTTTCCATGAATTCTTGTTCTTTTTTCTACCCACATTGCTGCAATACCATCTCAAGATTTTACTTTAGCTTACTTTTCAAATTTTAGCCTTATTTACTACTTTACTATGTAGCCTTTACTTTACATTCTTGCGTTAGGTTTATGATTTATGCCTGTCATCTTTTGTGTTTTTCCATAAAATTATAATTCTCCATAAAAATCTTCAACATAAAAAAACAAAAAATAGTATGCTATAAACCAAAATTTAAAATACTAGCCATACTCACACCATGTGACAACAATAGAAATAAAATGTTCCATAGCCATGGATGCGTTGTGCAATAATCAACAATACAAAAAATGGTATAGTCTCTAGAAGGCTACGATAGCCTAAATAAAAAACTACAACATTATAACCGAAATAACAAAAATGTACCATGTCTAACAATAGCCAAAACTAAACTAGAGGAGAAGGAGAAGGACCGTTGCCTACATCATCACCAATACCATTGCCATCACCTAAGGCCTATAAACCAAAAAAAAAAATATAAACGATTAGTAACCATCATAGCCAATGACATAACTATGAAACCATAAAAACTAGAAAAATGGCAAACATAAAATATAACATAAAAAATTTAAAACTTTAAAATGAACCTTAGGGGATTTTGAAGTAATATCTTCTAGGGCAAAGTTCTTAAGATTAGTCTTTGCCCTATGAAGAATTTTTTCTTCAATCATGTTTGCCTAGTTGATCTCTCCTAGATCTACCTCCTCTAGGATCTTTCACCTCTCAATGTTTCTCCACTCAAGAGGCTCTCAGGAAAGAGTAGTAATGGTAGTCTCTCTAGAGGTAGTAGTAGTCTAAGGGGTAGGAGAATCAGTCACTACCATTGAATCTGAAAACATCTTAAAGGTGTACTTTATGTTTATCCCCTACACAAATAACTCAAGCTTTTGACACTCAATGGCCTCCTCGTGTATCCATTTTAGATAACTCTCCTTCTCCACTTTGTACTACTGCTTATGGTCCTTTTATTTTCTACCCCACTCAAGTACCCAAGCACAATAGTCCCTCCAATCTTTAATCTTACAAACCAGTAACTCCATTTGCATGTCCTTTTCCACATTGCTCTTAGCTAGAGCAACCTTGCTCTAGATGGCACTCCAATAGCATGACCATTGAATTTATTTAGTACTCAAGGAGTCTACATTGGTTACATAGGCCTCTGTAAACTCTTTGCAATCTCTAAGACTTTTGATCTTAGGTGCTTGCTTCTTGTTCTCTTTTTCTAAGGCCACAACTCTCTCCCACAAGAATTCATTAGAGCATTGGCACTCCTAAGATGTCTTAGCACATGAGATAGCACACTAAGTAATTCCTTTATACAACCTCCTAGAACATTATCCACCTCAGGTGGCAGTGCATGGAGCTCATTGAGCTCAATGTCATGCACAGGATCCTATCTAACCTTGGACACTACAATAGCTAGAGCATAACATGAAAACAAAAAGAATAATAAAACCAAAATATTTTAACTCCTAAAATGATGTAGTCATAAAATAAAATAAAATATAAAAAACCATAAAAATATAAAATAAAAAGTCAAAACAAAAATATGCTAACTATTCTTACCAATGTCAAGGACTATCTATTATAACTGATCAGCCATATCATCCACCACACCTTGCATGCATTCCACATTATTTAGAACTTTAGCCCAAGGCTTCAAGTAGAACATACATGTAGATGCTTCCAAAGGAAGCTAATGCACTACGAAAATCATAACCATCAACATAGTTTACAAAAATTAACATAAGCTTTAAAAGCAAAATATATAAACAAAACTAAACAAGTACTTGGAAGATCATATAGAGTATTGATAAGAGACTTTCCTCCTAGAGGAAATTCCTCAAAGATAGAATTCATGACATCCAATGCTTCATTGGATACTCTCTCATCCTCTTCCTTACTCCTTCACTCATCCTCTTCCTTACATCTTTGTTCTACTTCTATAGTAGCCTAGGCTACCAACCCTTGTTGTTTCCCTACAATCATGGTAAAGACAAAACAAAGGACAAGTTAGCAAACATTTTTGCTAATAAAAATCTATATACATAACTATACAAAAAACATAAAAACATGTAGCATAAAAAAATGTATACATACATACTTGCAACAAATTGATGTATCCTGTCAAACTTGATGGATACCTTCTTACATGTTGGTTGATCAACAATAGAAGCATTTACTTCAACTTGTGCCCTCTTCATCTTCTCTTTAGCTACACCATTAGCTTCTACATGTACCTTCTTAGATCTCTTTACATTATCATGTGTAACACAGGTTTCAATCCCCATGGTGTTAGGGGAAGGACAACATGCACCACTAAACCTCTTAGTGGTAACTAACAATGACTCTTTGATATCCTCAACTAGTATATCTTGGATATGCATTACTAGAATGATGTGTTTGGCCCAAGGCTTGGAAAACTAGGAGGGATCACAGCCCATCCACTTTTCATCTTTCTAAGTCACTAGGAATTTTGCAAACCTTTCAAGATACATAGGAAAGAATGAAAAATGCATATGACATATTATATCAAGGTTATTATAGAATTTTCAGATTTCATCCCATAGCCCAAAGACTAAGAATGTATCCTAGTTGAACCTAGTACCATTAGTGAGAATCCTTTTCATGGTCTAAGCTTGATAAATACCTATGGTCTCCTTCTATGACAACAACATGGGAATTGCTCTAGAGCAAGATAGAGGATAAGTCTCATTGGCATCTTTGACTTTGCACCATTCAAGACTCAATGCTCCACTTCTATGAGAGTTAAGTCATTCCTCCATCTCCTCTCTATGGCTCACCTCTTTCCTTGCCCTTATGGAAACCTTGATGTCATCAAAAGGTACACCAAAGAGATCACTAAATGTAAACTCATTAATGCTTAGAACCATAAGAAAATCATGAACACAAGAGATGAATTTATTAACTCCTTTATCAAATGAGTTAATTACATTCATGATGTCTACTATGGGCATCAATGGTTTGGAAAGCATAAATAGATCAACCAAACCTACATCAGAAAACCTCTGCTAAACCTCCCTAGGAATGCTACTTACTAGTCACTCTTGTGATGAGTCTACTTCACCCCACTTAAGTATGATTTTCTCCTCTACATGGCCTAAGGTGATCATAATGAATGTAGACCCATGCACAAAACCTACAACATAGGTAGCCCATTATCCTTTTTTATATCCCTAAACAATACAAGGCCAATAAGTTATAAATGTAAAACTAAAACCAACTAACTAGAACTAAAATAACTAGAAAATAAAAAAAAAACTAAAAATGTTGGCTATACAAAAACAAAAATTACTTACTTGAATTCGGCAAAACTGGGGCCTTCAAAATGATTGGTGCATGAACTACTAGATCTAAAAGGCCTCACCAACTATGAGCAATCCTAGTTGCCAAACATCTATGGTAAACCTAAGAAAATCATGATGTATACCTGCTAAATTTATCATGTAGTTGTTACAACACCACCAACCTCATAGTTTGGCCTTGTGAAAACACTTCCAATGTTGGGTATGCCATAGGTAGAACTTGATCACTTTTGACCAAACCTTCATCATGTACCCTATACCAGTAACATGAGAACATGAAAATCATTAGAGCAAATAGCTTTAAAAAAATAAAGACAAAATGTCAATTTACAATAAAACTTAAGCTTGCAAAAGGTAGAAGGCTTTGGGAGGTTTTTGAAACAAGTTGTTGATCCAGTGGCATATCATCAAGGTGTTATTGACATTGTATTGAGAATAATTAAGCATATCCCAAATTTGAGATAACTTTTGCATTCCTAGGGTAAACAAACCATCGAACTACTCACCCTATACTTGGGTATAGGGGTCATCTTCCATGAACTACATGATGCAATTGGTAGATCCTAGTAAGAGGATCTTTGCAAGCATAGTTGCAATGTCCATGACCAAGTGTGACCACATGATCACACTAAAGTTTTGAAGCAAGTATGCCAAGAACTCTCTTGTCCTAGGCCTAAACCACATCGATTCATGATGACCGATAGCCATACCATGGTTTAGACTATTTTGTATATCTACCCTCATGCAACATAGGATCCCTACTAGCTTGACAACAATCAAGATGGGTTCCAAAAATGCCATGCATAGTCAAACCATGTAGCCATGAGAAAAAATGATAACATTAAAGCAAAATTTGGTAACATAACAACCAATTATAACACATGTGATGCTAGTGTTGCTACCAAGACTACATCAAAAATGTGCAACATAACCAAAATCATTAGTTCCAACTATAACATGAACAAAATTTTAACCTCTTGACATGAAAGCTCACTAATAGACATTTAACAAAACAATTAGCATGAAACCAAATTTCAAGATAACCAACAAGCTAAATTGGATAGTGTTGGAGCCTTGTGTATAAAAACTAGTAAAAAACATGATGTCAAAACCATGTTATTGGCTCATATGCTGGGATTAGGGAAGATTCAAGGAAAAGTGGTAATCAAAACATGATTTTTATTATATACTTGAACCCATACGCTACCATCAAAACCTATGAAAAATCTTAAAGTATCCTACACAATTGTCCAATGACCATAGAAAATGCCATATCTTGGTCAAAGTGCTTAGAAAAAATTCCATTATAGCCTAAAATCCAAAACAATATGACGAATGCTATCAAGATAGCTAGGGAATCCTAAAAATGTAGCACAAAAAACTACAACTAAACAACATAGTTCCCAAGGCTAGAAAAATTCATGAAAAAATTTCAAAAAAATAACTGTGAAATTTAAACACTGGGAACAAGCCTATAATAGTCCAAATCCCCTTCCAAAACTACAGTAACAATTTTAGAAAAATTAAAATTTTAGTTCAGAATTGTTTAATTTTTTGCCAAAAAAATCTAGTTTAAGGTAAAATAGTTGTAGTAAAACCTCTAGGACAAATATGGAAAAAATTCAAAAAACAAACTCCAAACTTCATCTAGGATCCTTCTACACTACACTAGGAACCTCTAGAGACCCTAGATGCTTCCAATAAGTGGCTAAAAATTGTCAACACTATCAGTTTTTCAGAGAAAAAACTGCATAAAAAACAAAAAACATTGTGCACTGGGTTGAGGAAGGAGCATAAAAAAATTTATAAAAACTCTGAAAACTATGATGTTACTCATTAAAATGGAACCACTTCAAAAAAATAGAATTTTAGAATCCGCTACTTATATTTACCATCAACGTGAGCTACTCTGCAAGTAAGATATGATTCTGGTTTTTCAAAGTAATTGCAACGTTATTCGGTCTAGTTATTACATTTATAAACGTATGGGCCACATTGGACATTGGGCAACCTAAATGTCGCTGAATTTGATCGCAAGGAACCCTTACCAGTTTAGCGAGAAAACCTTAACAGAATTGCACACCGACGTTTACGACACGTATTTTAATTTTTTTTAAAACAAAAGTGCATGGGTTTTCCATTTGTTTTTGGGGCTGGTATACGACAACTACCATTAAAGCTGAGAATCGTATTTTCCAACTTGCTTAAAAGATAACTGACAATGCCATGCATTGGGCAAATACGGACCAAAAAATATACATATTTATTTATTTGTTCGAAAATGCAGCTGTTGATCAACGGTCGGTCAGGGAACGCTGAATTATATATAGAACCATAAGTTGTTATCCTGACCAAAAGTGCAAGTGCGGTTTGAAAGAAGCTCTTTCTCTCTTCGGTCACTGTTGCTATTTTGAGATTCTTCTTCTTGGATCGCAATTTCCTTATTACTGAAATTTCAATATTATTGCACAAGTAGTAGCTTTACTTCCATTTTGCTACAGCTTGTGTTAGATTTTGACAGTGAAAATGGAGAACATAACGACCCAGCATCCAGGCTTACTTCAGGAATCCATCGTTGGGAATACTTCAAATCATCAATGGTGCTCATTTTTTTTTTTTTTTAATTCCTGAAATCCATTTATGATTTTCATGATATGAATTTTCTGTTGCTTGTGATTTTAGTTTCTGTAGTTTAATGTTTTGATTATTGTGCAGCATGGAAAATGAAAATATAAAGCAAGAGGTAGGATTACTGTGACCTCATTCTCTGCAGTTCAAAATTTTTTATAATTACTTTTTCCTTGACTAGGTATAAAATCTTCTTCTTCTCTTTTCAGACTTTTGAAAAGAAGAAGGCGAGACTACTGCTATACAAAGAAGCGAAATCGCTGCCGAAGTTCACGAATGCAAGGCCTTTCAATCTGAGAACCGAAGTAAGGAAATTAAT